>CATIWJ010124124.1:0-18709 GCA_949640765.1 Croton laevigatus | reverse complement strand
AGCCATAAATGTTAATTAATCATCAGCTTAAAATAAAAACAATCAATTGACCAAAAATTTCAGGAGGTCAGGAAAAGAGTAGTTACGAAACAAAGCTTGATGAAGATTCCCTTTTCCCATATATTCATATATTATCAGACGCGGAAGTTTTTTGGGATACCACTGGAGCAATGGAACAAGATTTTCATGGATACAGGATCGAAGATTAAAAAGAACACTTTCAATTTGAACCTTTTCTTTAGGTATTGATTGAGTGGAAATCTTTTTCACTGCTAAGGTAACCTTCAGATCTTTCAGTTCAACGTGCATATACAGAATTTAACCATAGAAAATGGGAAAGTACTTTCTTTTTTTCCAAAAAAAAAAAAAAGAAAAGAAAAGAGAAGAAGATAATAAGAACCTTGTAAACGTCTCCGAAACGTCCATTAGTACTTTCTTCGCTGATCTTCTGACTAAACTTTTTAGTAGCTCTCATAATCTGTCTCGTAGTGACACACACCTGTTTGTCTTGTTCGTCTTGATTGTCTTGTTGGTCTTGTTTGTCTTGTTGGTCTTGATTGTCTTGTTGGTCATGTTTGTCTTGTTTGTCTTGTCGGACCATTATTTTTTCTATAAAATTGAAAAATAAATTATACATATAACTTGAATTAACATTAATATTATGAATTTATAAACATGAGCTCACCATCAAGTTCCTTGTCACTTTGCCACCATAATCTCCAAGCAAGAGCTAATAGAAGCAAAGGAATCAAAACTGAACCCACTGTAATTCCTGCTATTACGGTCCGAGATAACTTCTTCTTAAGTTTACCTGTGCATAATAATGCCAAAAAGGCGAAAGTATAGTTTAATGCTAGGACAAAGGAATCGAATTTTTCTTTGACAAAAGCTAAATGTCTCTTCTCGTCCGCGAGACTTTTAATTTTTTTTTTTTTTTTTCATTTTTGTTTCCGACTTGCACCATGGATTGTCTGTATTCAGTCCGAAATTAATTTCAGTGTTCACTTCAGAGTCGAATTCTGTGAACCATAACCACTGAAACTGATCTTGTGCTCAGTACAAATAATCTACGGTGCAAGTCAAGAAAAAAATTTTTAAAAAAAAAAAGGGCGAGAGTTATAGAATTGCTCCTTTTCTTTTCCTGTGTTTTAATTTTTTAAAAGGAAAAACGTAATCATGAAAATATTATTTACTTGGACCAACAGCAATGGCTGACAAAAGAGGTCCTCCTCCGTCATTAACAAGAGTCCCTTTCCCTGCCCATTGCAAACGTATATGCAACGTGTTGTCTTCTTTTACTGTGGTCTGCAGCGTTTCATAACATTCTTTATTTGGACCGCCAGCAGTCTTTTCAATATTGTAATCTTTGCGCATTAGCTCATCCTGTGATGGAAAATCACTAAACTGTAAGGATAATCACAAATAGCGTTTGACTTGCATAGTATGATAAGTTACTCTTGTAGGCTAACAACATAATTAAGGCCCTCGAATTTTATATTTTAGCCATCTCGTTGTACTAGTTGTAGTTTTAAGCCTCTGCTCTACTCAAATTTTGTCAACGATCACCTTTCCTTCAGCATTTAACATTGTGTGAAATGCACATTGACAGGAGTCGAGTGAAAATCTATGTATTATTTTAACTTTATATTTTAAGCTTTTGTACTATTTTAGTTTTATACCCTAAGCTCATATACTATATATATATATATTTTTTAACGAAATGGATATCTTTTTAGGCCAATTGATTTAACAATAAATATTTATGCATAACTTTATATTTTTTAATAATAATAATAATAATAATAATAATAACTACTTTAATACCTAAATATTATTTAGAAGTAAAAATTACCTGAATGTAAATGTCGAAAATACGCTTTTTCACAATACTGTAATCTTCATCTTTTGTAAAAAGAGTTTCAGCAAAGTAAAGTGTGACATTATAGGATCCTTCACGTAAACCGAAAGCATAGTAAGAGAGAGAAACAGGGCAAAGACGAGCTTCTCTGAATGTGGCGTTCGGCGGAGCACCACATGACATGTTTGGAATGTAATCAAATGACCCGAAATCGGTGAGAGTGCTAGAACATGTATATATCCACTTCCCATCGGGAGCATTATAATAATTTGACTTTGAATTATCAGCATCATAAACAATTCCCGATCCATCAGTAACTTCCGAGCCACCGCAATTTATGTGCAAGGAATCATCTGCCAAACAAATTTCCTCTATGTAGCCTAATGGAAACCATGCTAGATAACATTTGAATCAAAATATACACTTACACTTTGAATGGTTGGCCAGATACTTTTCCTTCATGTCTTTTATATCATTCCTAGGAAAAAGAAAAATATGTAACAAATCAAAATAATTCCTAATAAACTTTAGTAACTGGTACAGAAAGAGTGTAAGATTGTACCAAGTTGGTGTAGTACTGTACCAAGTTGGTGTAGCACTTGACCAAGCAGACGCATGTTACCAGAGAAAACATCTCATAGTTAGCTAAAATTTATGATATAAATGAGAACAAGAAAAAATACATATTTGAACAAACGATCATACTTACGTGGCTATCTCTAATGGATCATTTAAATTGTTGTATGACAATTCCCTACATTATAAAATTCACATATTCACACAATTTTATTAAATGTAATGATAGAAAGTCAATTACTATTATTTTAGTTTATTAAAATATATATATTAATAAAATAATAAATCTTCAATAATTTACATTGTAGTATTAGATCATACTGAAGAGTTTTTTCAGCATGTAATATGAAATTCTAGCCAGAATTTTTTGTGCTTATTTCTAGAGATATTCGACACGTCAAAAGAATATTATAGACTGACTAACAAAAATAATAGTCTTTTACTTCTTCTCATCTCTTATTATTAATAAGAAACTCATATTGCTTAAAAACCATATCATGACTTTTAAGAGTTTTTGTTAGCTAACTTAACGAGTTAGCACTAACATTAATGTTGGTAAGCCCAAGTAAGTCTATTGGTTTCCAATTTATACAACTTTTGTGTTGATGACAGAAACGTACAATTTACTGAAATTTTTTAGGTACATCCACACCCGAAGCGTTCCACTAAGATTATTCCCTGAAAGATATCTAAGCACAATACACCAAACGAAAGTTATTATTTCATTTATGATATGTATAGAGGAAAAAAAAGTCAGCGACAGAAATTATGTATACATACAATTCGTTCAAGTACTCTAGATCCTGCAAGAAATCTGGAATCATGCCATCTAAGTTGTTAAAACTTAAATCTCTGTTAAAGGGAAAAAAAAATAAAAGAAAAAGCTTATTCAATGATTATGAGAATTATATAGACTCATAGTAAAAACCAAGTTTACTAAAAATTAAAAAAGAAAGAAAGACTTACAAGTATTCCAATGATTTCAAGCCACCAACATATTTGGGAATCGAGCAGTTAATTGAGCAGTTTCTCAAAACTCTGCAATACATATGAAAAAATATGCAGTAATTAAAATAGCGTGTTTTACACTCTGTGGGGTAAAATATCCTCTAGGCTTGCCCTTTTCTAAACGGAAGTCCTAAGCGTTAGTCGGGGCTAAATATAGAGGAAAAATTCAAAAATAACCACTCTTGACGCAGCGTAAAAAACGTTGAAAGGGATAAATTCTAAATAAAAGTTTAGAGAGTAAGCGTGTAATTTGATTCAAGAATAATTGTCCTCTTAGAGAATGACAAAATACGCAGAATAAAATACTAACAAAAATAGTAAAATAGTCCCCAAACACCCAAAATGTAAATTTGGATCCCTAAACAAAATTTGGCCCTCAAAGTCAACAACATGGCCTAATGTTGTAGTTTTCAAAGTTGTCATTCTCGTTATATCCTTTTCGAAAAGCTATTTTGGGACCCAAATTGATATCGTATGAGAAAACTAGGCCTTTTTCTTAGATCTACCGCTAATCTTGCTAATGCTAATCTTGTTGCGGTGAAGGCGTTCTAAGAAATCTATAGCCATCTACTCCGCATCAATAATTTTTTTTTTTTGTAATGGACCCAAAAGGGCAAAAATAGCCACCTCCAATTTTTATTGAGACAAAAATAGCATCTTCAATTTTTATCACACAGTTACACCTTTCAACCGATTATTTTATAAATTTTGAATTCCTTAACAGCTTGTTTGGTTTAAGGGTAAGGGAGGGTAAGTAAAGGTAAGGAGAAATAAGTTCACTCCTACCCCTGTTTGGGAAGAGGTTAGACGAGGGTACATAAAGGTAAGAAGGGATAAGCCTTACCCTCCCTTACCCCTCAAACCTTCAATTTTCTTACCCCTCAAATTAGGGTGTAAGTAGAGATAAAGAGGTAAACTATCCTCTTTCCAAACATCATAATTTTTTAATGTGTCCCTTATTACTCTTCTCCCTCCTTATCCTTTCTCACCGTTTCATTAGTTACCCCTCTCTCACCCCATCCAAACATAGGGTAAATTTTTATTTTCTCTCTGTCTCTTCAATTTCTAATTTCCTTGCTTTTTCATCTTTCTTCCAGATTTATCTATCCTCTTTTCTTTCTGCCATTGTTTTCTTTTTATAAGCATGGATTATTTTATTACTGAAGGGAAATGTTATGGAACAGCAAAGGATGAAAAAATCAAAATCAAAAGACTAAATTGTAGTTGCAAAATCTTGTTCTCTAGACACTCCATCTTATGCTAATTTGTCCGCTAGATTGTTAGCTGATTTAGGAATGAGAATGAAGCTAATGTTATGGAATTCCTTAACAGCACTTTTCATCTCCTAAGCTAAATCCTAAAGAGCTCTTGGTGGGGTTGAAATTCATGTTGCCCAAGCAATTGCATTGGAAGAGTCTGATTCGATGATGATGCTTTCAAGCTGCAAGGAATCAGAAATTGAAAATCGAATTGCTTTTAAAATTGATGCAAACTCTGCTTTATTTGAGTCTTTTGTTCCAATTGGATGGGAGAACAGAGAAAGGATATGCCAGTGTGAATTTCTAAGAGCCCCTCCAATTCTCGCCAGTCTTGGCTTTCCGAAAGCGGAGCCATCTACATTCCAATTGGAAATGATACAGGTACCACCTGAATCGTTAATTGCAATTGAGTCCACCCAGTCAAAATCATTATTAATCCAAAAGCTTTGAATTGTTTTGAGACTTAAGGTGGAGAGCTTGGTTTCTTAAAGTGCTAGAAAGGTGGGTTGGAATTTGTTAACTAGGTCTCTAGTCTCTTTTTTTTCTAAAAATTAAGGAAGAGCCTCTGTGAATATTCCAGGAGATGATCTTCATGGGTCAAGGTAATGTTATGGATAGTGGAATTTCGATTTTCAATGGATGAGAAAATTTTAAAGAAGTCCTCTTTTGTTTTGTCTTTGTAATGCCCAAAGCCTCTGCTAGTTTCCATGTACTTTCAGCTTCAAGGACAGATGTGGTAATTGGTGTTGCATTTTTTGGGTTTTTGGAAGCATTGTTGGAGTCTGGGATTAAGGGTTAGTTGCTTGAGTTGAAAGGGGAAGAACACAACCATTTTTACTTTTGGTTTTAAAGGATTTCAAGGATTCGGGTTCAGAGGAATTAGGTTGATGGGAGAGCAAGGTGCTTAATTTTTTTTTTGTTTTCTTTTTCTGGCTTTATGTTTATTGCTAATAGGGTGGGGTGGATTGGAGGAGAATATGGGAGGTGGCAAGTCCATGGGCTTGGGAGGGGAATATGGTATTAGAGCCCAAGAATTTATATGGTTTAACTCTAATGAAGGAGAGATAAGAGGATCAAAGTAGCAACATGGGAGTTATGCAAAGATGGCTGGGAGTGGTCTAGGAGTGGCTGTTCAGTTTTTGATGAAATCTCAATGGGGTTATAATTGTTGGAAAAGGTGGAGGTGGAGAAGGAGGAGGAAGAGGAAGGAGATTCTGGTGATGGTCACAAATTTGTGGGTTTTAAAGGTTTGAAAATCATATATGAGAAACCAAGGGTGTGTGATAAAGCAGTATAGACTCTCCCCCGCCCCCCCCCCCCTTGGGTATGGAAAAATGTTTAATCTCGTGGCCAAATGTCCCACCCTCTTGAGATGCTAATAATTCAGCGAATCCGGATTAGTTTAGGCCGTTGATATACCTGAAAGATGCCTAAGAAAAATTTAATGGTATTTGTGGCATTTTCTTCAAGGGCTTTGATAAAAGTGTGATTTTCCATCAATTACCACCTCTATCGTTTCATTTATGCAATTCTGATTAGAAGTAGAGATAAAAAATCTTGCAATATCTAACCTCTTTTTCTTGTCTGTTGAATCATCAGGTCCTAGGAATGTGCCTCACTTAGAAGTGATCAAGCTTAGAAATTTGCCATTGAAAGCTTAGAGAGGAACTACATAGTATCTAATCCACACGATTCTTTCAAAAAGGATAATATCTTCGTTCCATTCTTGGACCAATTCAAACTACTGAAATAGCCAGCTAATTTCTGTTGTGGTAAAGGCTTCCATAGTTTCTTTATCATCAAACTTCATGAGTATTGTGTTGCCTCCAAGTGGTATGACTTCAAAATCAAAAACCAATTTTTTAGCCATGCTTTTTCTTGCTTTTGGTAGATTAGGCTAAGGGAGGTGGAGGGATATTTTATGTTTGTGGTGTTTCCTATGAGCACAGCTTCTTTGAAAGACTTTTTGGGGTATAAAGTTTGTTGTTGTGTTTGGGGATGTGATCGTGGAACTTGGTATTGTTTTTTTTGGTATGGGGGTATGTATAATTGACATGGCTTTGGGATGATTAAAATGCAAGTTTGAATTAGTTACTGTTTTTGGAGAAAAAGGCTTAGCCAAAGTGCAAGTAACTTTCAAACCATCTAATGTTAATCCATTATTTAGTCTTATTGCCTTCTAAGCTTTTTCAATGGATTATAGTGTATAAATGCATGTTTGAATCTTTGTTTTTGATTGAGTGGTAGTGGAGAGTAAACATCCATAACTCTGTCACAGTTCGAAAAATATTTCTTTAAGGTTTGAGTTGTTGTTGCAGGGCTTAGGTTCTTCACACAAACATTAATGAAGAGATTCTCCATCGTGCAACTGCTCTTTGGTGGTTGTTGGAGTAGCTGTTTGATTTTCGAGTTTTGGGTAAGGGAAGGTTGGACACTGATCGGTAGGGAAGAAGGTTAAAGGGTCTTCTGGTTTTTATGTTTCTAGAATTGTAATACTTAGCTTTTAAGTATATTACTTGTACAAAAGTTGTATTAAGTTAGATTTAGCCTAAGATTCTGATTCTTTCTTATCTGTTTTTGGTTTTATTTTGAGTTTTAAATCAGGTTATAAGAAGAGAATAGCATTTGATCAAGAAGATAATAATCAAGAAAATGCTATATTGCTTAAATCATCTTTCTACCTTGTTGAAAGCTCCATCCTTTTTTTTTTTTTTTTTTTGCCTTTGCATTAGTATCCAAGTCTTTAGTTTGATCTTTGTAAGAACCTTCTCTAGTACTAATTGACTATTCCTCCAAAATGAGAAACCTTTCCTAGAACCACATGATCAATTTTGGTTTCAGTACTGTTTTTAATTTTTCAATTCTAGTTCCAGTTCGGTCCTTGGTTCTTTGGTTACAAATTCTTTGGTTCTAGTTCTGATTTAGGGCCCAATTTCGGGGATACCGTATAATTTTAAATTAAAATAAATATTATACTTAAATTATTATTAATTTAGCAACTAAATTATCCTAAACTTGCAACAAAATAATTTCTAATAACAAAAAGCAAGATTTAAACACTAAATATTACATAACCAATAAAAATAACATTCAAACTTTTTGATCCAAACCAATAATAATTTTAAAATAATTTTTAAAGTTGAAATTATGTAATTTGGAGGTTCCACAATAGGTATATTGTATCTTTTCAGCATTATATATAGTATTATTTTACAATATATACTTTTTTATTTAATATATATTAGTATTATTTTTAATTATTACTGGTTCTTGGTACAGAATCTGGTTCCTTCAGACTCCAGGTTCGGTATGGTTTGGTTTGTTTTAAGAGCCTTTTCTGGTACTGCCTTTGATATTTTTTTGGCTCTGGTTCTGGCTTGGTTCTTATAAAAGTAGTTTTTTACCGGCTCCAGTACAGGTTTGGTACGGTACTCGGTTCTGCACCAGGGCCTCTAAAAACCATGCACACCCGTTATCTAAACAGGTTGTTTTACCTTTCATCAATTTTTTTATTTCGTTTTGGATTTTTCACATACTATATTGAATCCTTTCCAAATATGTGCAGACGAATGAAGGAATTAGAGATTTTTTTAAAAAAAATTCTAAACATCATTTGAGTACATTATAAACATATTTTGAATAAAATAATTATGGTCATGCTTTGCATACATTTTATACATACTTTGACCAAAATATTTCTAAGCATTGGTTGAATAAGTTTTGAGCATACTTTGAATATACTTTCGAATTCTTAGTTTATTGGGTTAGTTATTTAATTCATGTTTGAATGCTAGGATTTTTTTTTTTTTTTGAGTTTTTTAAGTTCTAAATATCATTTGAATAATAAGTTTTGAACATACTATGAATAGGTTCTAAACGTAATTTGAACAAAAATTTTGAACATACTTTAAACATACTTTGAATGCTAAGTTTATTGGATTAATTATTTAAGTCTTGATTGGTTACTGCTTACACATGTTTTATATTCAGGCTTAATCAATATAGGTTTAAGTATTTTAATTTTTATGGTTTGTATAAAATAGTTTGAACATACTTTGAATAGGTTTCAAATATATTTTAAATAAAATAGTTCTGAATATACTTTGAATAAGTTTTGAACATACTTTATACATATTTTGAATGCTGCGTTTATTGAATTAATTATGTGTTTTCCTTGGATTTTGTTGTGTTTCTACTACTTTTTTATTACTATTGAAATTGGTATTATTTTGATTTTTTTTTTTTTTTTTGCTGCTGTTTTGGTGATGTTTTATTGGAGTTATTTTTTTTTATATTTATTTCATTATTATTTCAGTCTTCTTTTTTTTAATAATACTATAGATACAGTAGATTGAAGCAAGCTAAAAACTTGGATAGTGACTCTGGAGATTCTCTAGTGAGAAGCTTAATGTTGATAATAAAAGTTAGATATGTTTAATTATTTTAATTTATTTTGAAATTTATGGTTTTTAAAGTAGTCTAGGCTGATTTTAGGATTTTTCTTTAAACAGTTATTGAATAGGTTTTGAACATTATTTGAACATTGGATTTTTTTTGTTAATATCTTTTTATGATATATAGATTTTATAAATTTCAGATTATATTGGTTCTTTTTCAGTCCACGTTAGTATTTTTTGTTGGTTTTTGGTATTATAGTGTACTACCTCCGTATTTTATGGTTCTTTACATTTCCCTTTTTGGGTGTATTTTATAGTTCTTTACATTTTCATTTATAGTAAGTTTTGTAATTGTTTAGTATTATTTTTTTATTGGTATTTGTGAAAAAATAAGTTTTTAGAGGATTAGTAATTGTTTATTATTATTTCTGTCTTGTTATTGGTGAAAAGCTGATTTGTGTTGATATTGATGAAAAAGAAATGTAAAGAATCATAAAATACGGAGATAGTATAATATTTGCAATGACTTTTTTCTTTTTTAAATATGAGTTAAATTTGAGCTGAATATGATTTGAACATGAACTGAACAAATTGAAATTGAATTTAGATAGGATTGTGGAATCCTAAATTTTGATTTTTTTTGGTATTTCAATTGTTGGAGTATATTGTTGAAACTTATATGTGGTTTGGATGCTTATATCTTTATTACTACTTCTGTTTTTCTCATGTTTTCAATTGTTTTTATGTGTTTTTAATCTTTAAATTTTGTTGGATTGAAATTCTGCACTTTCCTCTTGTTGTTGTGTGTTGTTGGTTTTTGATGGTTATATAGTTTTTTTTTTTTTTTGTTGGAAAATATGTTTGGTCGGTTGGAAATCTAATTTTTATAGGATTTCACATAGATTCATTGATTTTCCTTGTTCGCTGCATTGATTTTGTGGTGATTTTGAGTTGAATCTGAATTTTTTTAATTCTCCATTGATTTTGTGGTGATTTTGAGTTGAATTCTTGGTTGTTTTGGGTTTTTATGTGGAGAAGGGGCTGTTGGGTTTACATTTTTATTTTTTATTTTTTAGTAGCGTAAATAGGGGGTAAATTTTTAAGTGGCTACTTTTCTATAAATTTGTTAACAATAGCTAATGGTGTCTAAATTTGTTAAAATTTTGGTTAGTTTTATCTTTTATTTTTTTTATTTATCTCTAAATTTGTTAAAAATGTAATTATTTTTTTTTCAATACTCACATATAACATATATGAGCCCAGATATCTCATGGGTTGATAATAATAATAAAAAAAGGCATTTTATTACTATTTTTTTAATTATTGGAAATAGGGATTTGAACCATGCTGTTTTTTATGTGGTCATGTTCATGGATTGATAATAATAAAAAAAAAGGCATATTTTTCATTAGAATTTTTTTTTTTTTAACTATTGGAAATAGGGATTTGAACCATGGTGTTTTTGGTCGTGGTCATGTTTTCTTTTGCCCTATTAAATTTACACTAAAAATCTGTTAGTCTACAGCTGTAATATATGGGCACGAACAAGCTAGAAACACTAAATTGACATTTATTAAATAAAAATAGCAAATTTAAACAATTGCTGTTTATAGGTTCTGCACCATATTCTCCCTTTTCTTATTCTGTTTTCAAATTAAATGTTTAGTTGTCTATTCTTAATTCTGAAATTAATTTTAGTATGTCACAATTTATAAACATAATCCAATACTATATTATTCTATAAAACTGTGATTTATTGAAATTAATTTCATGTTAAAAATAGATAATCAAATATCTGATTCAAAAATTAAAAAAAGGGAAAAAAATAGAGGTGCTGCTGGCACAGAAATTCTTTTTACAAGTAAATATTCACTTAGTACATGACTTGCTATGCAGAATAAATTTTTAGAGTTCGAAACCTATATGGTGTGAAAAAAAATAAAAATTCGATAAATTGTGAAAAAAAAAGAAAGAAAAAGAAAAGAAAAGAGATTCGATAAATTTTTAAGGTGCAAAATGTATTATTTTAGGGTCTATAATTTAAAGGTTATGATAGAAATCCCATAAATGCATATTTTAGGGTCCATAATTTAAAGAAAGATTTGATTGAAATGAAATATTTTTTTTTTTTTTTGGTATGCATACGAGCTTTATTTTTTAAAAATTTTTATTCAAACCAAATAATGAGTTATCTGTATTTAGTTTTAAGATAGAGCGTTGCAATTTGTAGATTTAACTTTGATTTAAAAATATCACATAAAATAATTAAAACGGTTAAGTTTAACCATCTCAATAATTCTAAGTATTTTATATGATATTTTAAAACAGAGTAAAATTTACAAATTGCAACTTCTAAAATTAATCTTGAAACTATATACAGGTAACCTATAATTTTATTTTTAAAAAAAAAAATTAAAAACTCATCCCCGATTTTCTTTTTTTTTCTTTTTTCCTACTTCTTATTTAGTATCTCTTAGAAAAAAAATGGCACTTTTTTGTCCATAAAAAAAGTGTATTAATTAGTATTTATTACGTATATTAATTACTTTCCACTATAATATTAGAAAAGAAACATTACTAACTAATTTTGTTAAGTTAGAAGAATGAGAGAGGCTTAATGGAAAAGAAAGTAGTAAATAAAACAATTTTTGTGGGACAGATAAGAGCATATAGCTGTGTTCAGGAAATCAAGAGGAAAGAAACATACAGTTTAATTATGTTGCTTCTCAAATTTTCACTACTCGGAAAAGACAAACCGGGACTCAAGTTACTTATCCACCTGCAACAAATAATAAAATTCCATAGGCACGCAATAAATAATAATAATGAAAAAAAAAAAAAAAAACCCACCCCTACTTACAAATACAGAAGACTTTCCATTTCAAAAATTTCAGTAGGAAAATATGTAAATTCATTTCCAACGAGATTGCTGCCAAACACATGAGATAGTGGAATGTCAGCCTAATCATTACTTTAATTAAGAAAAGCAACTAAATATTATCATTAACATATAATTAGGTTGAGTTTAATATACGGTGGTTTCTATATAAGGACCATCTTTTTTAATTTTTTTAAAAAAATAAAATTATACATTATTTGTATTTAGTTCCAAAATCAATTTTAGAGCGTCTCAGTTTACAGATGTGACTCTATTTTAAAAATATCACATAAAATATTTATGTGATATTTTTTTATGTGATATTTTTAAAATAGAATTAAATTTATAAACTGCGACTGTCTAAAATTGATTTCAAAACTAAATACAAATAATTTATAATTTTATTTTTAAAAAATAAAAAAATAAATCACAAATCGTCTGCGATCGTGTGATAGCACGGCCCTATATAATTAATGGATCGTAATTATTACCAATAGCAGAGGCAAGGGTGGCTAGCAAGAGGCACCACCCACTCCACACAAAAACTTTTCTTTTAAATTTAATTAGTCCAAAATTTTTAAAAATTTCGTAATTTTTCCAAATAATTTTACGTTCCTAATTTTTTTGAAAAATAAAAATTCTGCCATTTTAGAAATTTTGACTCCGTTAATGAGAGTTACATGTGTAAAATACTTACAGGGACGTCAAATTTTTCCAATTTGCTATATAACCTGGTACCGAACCATTCAAATTGTTGCCGAAAACCCAACTGCATTGAGCACCGAAATTTCCTTTCATAATATTATGCATCATATTTATGTAACAAATTAAAAAGAAAGAGTAAAGTTTTCTTACAAAGCTTGGAGATTGACAAGTCTCTTATAGCTGTCAGGCAGTTTTCCTGTTAGATAGTTAGCACTCACGTCTCTGCAATAATTTGCATCTTTTGTAAGTGTATGTAAAGATAAAAAATTGTCTATATTTCATGGATGCATGATTTTCTCATGCACTAATGTAATGAAAAATTATTAATTAGTTTCAATTTCTATTATTATTTGACTTCTTTATATGGTGTGTCACTGCTAAAAAAAGTATTTGGTTCAACCTATGAGTAAGGGTGATAAAGTCAGTGAACCAAACCAAAACAAGTGAACCGACCAAAAACTGATAAGAAAATGTTGGCACCGAAAACCGAACTGACCATACGTAAAACCAATATGAAACCGAACAGATTTTTCTGATTCAGAACGGTTTGGTTTGGTTTTAAACCAAAATTTCCCTTCACCTATAATTTCACAAATTTCACAGCATGCAATCAAAACCCCATAAATTGCAATGAAAAATCCATCCAAACAGGGAACCCAAAAGAACAAAAAGTGCAATTGAAAATGAATAATTTTATTGAAACACCCAGAAATCAAACAGATAAAAGAAAATTATACAAAAATTTTATCTTAAAAAAAGAAAATTATACAAAAAATTGATCTAGATTTAGACATTAATCGAGCAATTGAAAGAAGAAACAAAAATCTACATACACTTATAAACAAATACATTATACACAAAAAAAATATTTTTTTTAAAAAAGGAAAAGGATAAGAGAGAAACCATTTCTTCGAAGACAGAAACCAAAATCTCTAGGAGAAATTAATATTGAAAGTGAAGCCAAAATCTCCATTGGAAGGAGAAGAGCCATGAGGATAAAGAAAAGAATAATCCATGTTATCGGTGATACTGAAGAGATTGGAGGTGGTGGAGCCTCTCATCCACATCCTCTTCGACAAAATCTGGTAGAAACCTTAGAAATTAGGTAACCTCAATCTGTGCCCGCCTGCCTTATCGGGAAGAAGAAGGTACCTGAAGAAGGACTGTGGAATTCGAAGAATTTTTTGAGCAAAGCTGCCATGTTTCTTTTGATTAGAAGGATCTGAAAAGGAATTGAGCAGAGCAGAGCAGAGAGAGAAAGACTGCGTGAAAAAGAAAGAAACGAAGAGAAGAGAGGAGCGGCGGTGACTTTGGAAAATAGTGTTTTTAGGTTGAATATGTAGTATATATATCAAGGTTCGGTTGGTTCGGTTCCCATACCTCCAAAACCAAATGCCGAATCGAAATTTTTGGTTTTCAAATTCACAAAACTGAAGTAGAACAGATCGGTTTGGTTAATCAAAAATTCAGTTCGGTAACGAGTTGGTTTTCGGTTACGGAAAATCTTGCTCACCCTACCTATGAGTGCTAGTAATTGTTTCAGACCTATTATATACTACCTCTGTCTTTTTATTTGTTTACATTTTCTTTTTTGGGTTGTTTACATTTCCATTTATAATAAGTTTTGTAATTGTTTATTATTATTTCTTTATTGGTATTGGTGAAAAAGTAAATGGTGTAAAGGATTAGTAATTATTTATTATTATTTGTATATTGGTATTTGTGATTTCTTGGTATTTGTGTTTTTAGGATGTAAAGAAATGAAAAAGACGAAGTTAGTACTTTTACGTGTTTAGTAAATTTTTTTTTTTTAAAAAAAGAAATCAAATAATACCTACTTAAAATCTCATTTAGTGTAAACATATTTGTTGACAATTCTGACTCTCAGAGCCATTATTTCATTATTATTTTAATTAAGTTCATTATTTATTAATTGGACTTATAATAAGTTTATTTTATAAACAAAATGACTTAAACTAATAGGTAGGAATCACTTTCTTTATTATAAATTTTTTATTTTTTTATATTTAAGCAATGTGGGATTACCCCACATCTTTACAATATTTCACCTTAAATTGATAATCATTGTATTTAACTAGGGTTGACCAATTTAAAAAAAAAATAAAAAATAAAAAGTAGGGTTGATCAGGGTACCATACCATAGGTACTTACCTGTTTTAATCCAACCATATGGAGTGGATAAAATTCACTCAACTAATAAATGAGGTGAAGATAGAATTTTTGGAAAATACTAGTCCTTAATCAGTTTCGCTTTATGATTTATATAACAATATATGTATTTTTTGTTAAAATATTAAAAAATTTTAATGAAAACCTTAGATATTCGTGATCCAATCCATTAAACCTGTTCAATAAATCATGGAGTATGCTGTTTATCGAGGGGGAACGAGTTTTGCAAAACCACCCCCAAAAAAAAAACACCCAATATAAACTCTATATTTAACTATATCTCCAAGAAAAATAATTTTTCTCTCGATTATCGAATTCAAGATACACTAAAACACGTTCTCTCGACTCTCGAATTCGAGAGTCGAGAGATGTAGCCTTGCTCATCTCCAAAATATGTTTTTTTGCTTTTTTTATTAATTATTTGTCAAACATCATTTTTAAATTTGTTTTTATTTTTTTCCAATTTAACAGTGAAATTTAACTCAAGGGACATAATAGTAGATGATATTCCCTATTAATACACATTGTATTAACTATTGGACAATGTATTAACTATTAGACTATGCGGTCAACCCAAAATTGTTTTCATTTTAGAAGTTTTTACTTAATTGATCACACATACCACTGGTTACATATATATAACCCTCAAACCAAACTTATCTCTTAAGTAGGGAAATCACGTTATGTGGAACTTGTTTTAAAACAGAATTTCGAAACACTAGAATTTTTCATGTGTATTTTGTCTTGAAATAAAAATATTTCCTTAAAATATTTTTTAAACTTGTCTTAATTTTAAAATATAAATTATTAACTTAAGATTTTTTATAAAAATGATGCTAGTTGTCTCAGAGATATTTCAAACAAGGATAAAAAGGCATGGAAAAAATTAATTAAAATAAATAAATTTTATGTATAAATAATTTTTGAAAAAATTAAATATTTATATTTTTTAATATATCCTAGTTTAAGATATTTATTGAATATTAATTTTTCTTTTCCTTTTTCCCGCTCACCATGACCACCATAACCAACATCACCCATCTTCCCTTCACATATGATGAAGCTATTGTTGAACTGCCCAGAAAAAAAAATCACAATAACAGATGATTAATCTTTCTAAACTAAATCTAATAATCACTCTAACAAATTAATAATTTTCTAATCTAAATCCAACCTAAAATTCAATTTAAACCCTAATACAACCACCTCTACCACCATCATCAACACTACCACTGCCACTACGGCACTACCTCTTCTGCTTTATCACCAACCCCATTTTGAAAATCAGCCGCAGACCCAAAGGGAAGAGAAAGGAATACAAAGAATCCAAATTCCGTTCACAGTGTATTCCGACTACCGAAGGAGGGCCTTCCTCTCCCGTCGTGAAGGAGCAGACACCAACAATCCAGCAATAACTGAAGAGAAAGGGCAGAGATGGTAGGGGCGTTTTGAGGAACAAGAATAATAGAGATAGCAAAGAAGCACGATTCAGGAGTTCTAGTTTGGAAAAGAATAGAACTTACAACCACCCGCAAAGCCAACACCAAGAAGCGAATCCACAGGATTTGGCAGGTCTCTTTCTATCTTTCAATTCATCGATTTTACCATTTTTTTAAATCAATTTTCGACTTACCCAATGCTAGGAATCGATATGAATTGGAATTTTTGTTTAAATATAAGTTTCAGTTGTATGCAATGTTAAGATAGTAATTCTTAGGCATTAAATTATTAATATGTGTTTAATCTTTGGAGAAATGGAGGTGAAGTAAAGTTTCTGGCATTTGTTAACAAGATCCAATTTTGTTGTGTTTTTGTTTCTTCATTCTGTATGGGTACTATGTATTTTTGTGTTTTTAGGACTAGGAATGCAGAACCGAAGGAAGAGAGAAGAGAAGGAAAGAGGGAAGAGGAAGACAACAAAATATCTCGAACAATAACGATAAAAAAGGAAAGGAAAAATTAATTAAAATAAATAATTTTAATGTATAATTATTTTTTAAAAATATTAATACTACTTCCATTCTAGTTTAAATGAGACGTTAGGATAAATCGCACTTTCTAAATAAGTGAGACTTTTGGTATTTTTAGTTGGAGTAGGACGATTTTGCCCTTTGTCTTATAATGGATGTAATTTATTTTTAGTGCACATAGAGTCCATTTTTATAATGAGTGGATGTAAGTTTAATTTGTAGGTAAAATGATAAAAGAAGTATAAGAAAAAATAAAAATAAATAGTAAAAGTCTTAATAATTCTGGATATGCTTGTTTGAGATATAATCCAAATTCTCTCTTAATGTATAACTAATTTTTAAATTTTAAAGTTTGAACTAATCAACTTTATTCATAACTTTATCTATTTGTTATGGTTTACTCGCAATTAAATTGTATACCATTTCCAATTAGCAATCAAATTCTAAGCCATAGTCAAATTCATGTAATTTATTAAAAATTAAAAATTATCATTTGATTAAATTCAAGTAAAAATACAGTTATAAGATAATATTAAATTATTTTTTAAATTTAAATATAACATAAAATAAACTAATATGTAAATTTAAATTAACTAAAGGCAAAAAAAAAAAAAAAATATATATATATATATATATATATATATATATAAATTTAAATTATCCTATTAGTTTAATATAAACAGATATATATATATATATATATGTAAATTTAAATTATCCTATTAGTTTAATATAAACAGATTATTAAGTTACAGTCAATTCATTCAATTTTTTCACTTTCCGTTCTCTGTTTCTTTCATTAATAATATCAATTCTTTCTCTTTTTTTTTTTCTTTTTATCACTTATATTCTAAATTTCTTCTTAATTTCCTTTTAATTTTCTAATATTTATTTGATGGTGAAAATAAAGTTCATTGGAAATAAAAAATAAAAAATCTGCAGCTTATTTAAGTTTTAGTGAATTACTACCTCCGTCTTTTGGGGTAGTTTACATTTCCTTTTTGGGATGTCTTTTTTGGTTGTTTACATTTTCATTTATAGTAAGTTTTGTAATTGTTTATTATTATTTTTTTATTGGTATTAATGAAAAAGTAAGTGGTGTAAAGGATTAGTAATTGTTTATTATTATATGTATATTGGTATTGGTGATTTCTTGGTATTTGTGTTTTTAGGTTGTAAAGAATTCAAAAAGACGGAGGTAGTATTTCATTAATAATCTTTAATTTTATTTGGCCATTTAATTAGTTTTGTATATTTTAGTATCCTAATATTGTTTTATTGTATATATTTTTGACATTGATCCAATTTTAAAGTTTCTGTTATACATTAGTATAAATCTTAAATGAGTATCAATCCAATCCCACAAATTTAAATCATACTTGGTTGTTATTTTTAGTCTGAATTTTGAACTTAATTGATCGAAAAGTTGCAATGGTTGGCGATCTGTGATCTATGAATGATAAAATCCGTTGTTATTGAAACAAATTAATGTGGGATCCATGAAATATTGTGGTTTGTAAGAGTTAAAAAAAAAACACGTAAACGATGAAATGAAAGAAAAGGCCATTGGGAAAGACAAGCGGATGGTAGGTTAAGTGCTTTGGAATTTAAATTGGTAGGGGGCGGAGCGACCAGAAATGGTTGTAATAGTTGGCAACAATGATTATATTTTTTAGAAGAAATCGTTGATGACATGGTTTGATAAATAATTGAGGATTTTAGTGATGGCAGAATTTAACTTGTGGTGTTAAAATGACTAGAAATTTTAAAAATAAATGATTAAGTCATAAATAACTAACGTTATTCAATCTCTATTAATAAATTATTTTAGGTAACATATATGTATGAACAACATATTGAATTTGCAT
>CATIWJ010124122.1:0-17070 GCA_949640765.1 Croton laevigatus | reverse complement strand
ACCATTTAATCCCATTCTTGGAGAGACTTATGAAATGGCTAATCATGGTGGAATTACATTTATTGCGGAGCAGGTGAGTCTTCAACTGTTTAATGCTTCTTGAAGCAGGCCAATTGACTTGTTTCCTTTTCCACCTCGCATGTACTCTTGTGCATAGAATTTGCTACTTACCCTTTCTTTCTTTCTGAAGTATTATGGTGTCTGGCCATATTTGGTCTGTCTATAGGAGATTACTTGTTGAGAGATGCTTTCATTTGATTATGTTTGTTTGTTTTTATTTTGCTTGTCATGTTGATTATCTAACTATACGTTTGTTTATCTTTCAGGTGAGCCATCATCCTCCAATGAGTGCTGCCCATGCTGAAAACGAGCATTTTACCTATGATATAACATCAAAGTTGAAAACTAAATTTTTAG
The DNA here is from genome assembly GCA_949640765.1 of Croton laevigatus. Lineage (NCBI taxonomy): Eukaryota > Viridiplantae > Streptophyta > Magnoliopsida > Malpighiales > Euphorbiaceae > Croton > Croton laevigatus. Next base: position 16,653 of record CATIWJ010124122.1, on the reverse strand, counting down.
GGAACTCTCTTGATGTTTACCCAGTTGGAAGGTAATACCTACCTACCTCTTTCTGTTGTTGATTTTAGTACTTTGATGTGTCTTAAGGGACTAACACCTTTTGATGTTTAGCTTTATTAGAAATTGAGATTTTATGAGTGTAGGAATTCATATTTGCTTCCCTTTGTTTTGCAGAACACGTGTGACTCTTAAAAGAGATGGTGTGGTTTTAGAGCTAGTGCCACCTCCCACAAAGGTTAACAATCTGATTTTTGGACGGACTTGGGTTGATTCACCTGGGGAGATGATACTGACGAATTTGACCACAGGCGACAAAGTTGTTCTTTATTTCCAACCATGCAGCTGGTTTGGGTAATCAACTTATTTCCATCTCTTTTTGCCTTATGACTCTAGTTCCCCAATATAAATTCTTTGAGGCATAACTTATAGGTGCTGAATTTATGGATATGGCACAATTACCTATCCAATCTAAAAGTGGGCAATATATGCAATGATTTGATTCTTAACATTTGATGAATGCCATCAAGTGCATTTGACACATCAACGTGCTTTGTATCCCCATAATTTGTTTCATAAGTTTTATTTTACAAGGACCTATATCATGGCCAATACAGTTATAGTTTTTCTCCAAAAAAAAAAAGGGAACTTTCTTTGTGTACACTTACTTGCTACCTGCTGGTGGTGACTGAAGGACAACGATGCCTATTTGCAGTGCCGGTCGCTATGAAGTGGATGGATATGTTTATAACGCTGCTGAAGAACCCAAAATATTGATGACAGGGAAATGGAATGAATCAATGAGCTATCAACCATGTGATTTAGAAGGAGACCCTCTTCCAGACTCAGAATTGAAAGAGGTAGAACATCCTCTCTATTATGTTTTTTATGTCGTGTCCATTTTCTTTCGTCATTTGATTTGAAACTGTTTTCTACTCTTCTGACATGTTAATTTTTTTAAAGCAATTTTTAGCATTTACAATGTTGGTATTATGCTTAAAATGGAATTGTCTTTTAATTTTTTTGTTTGATTTTGCTTTTGCAGATCTGGCATATTGCTGATGTCCCCGAAAATGATAAATTTCAGTACACATATTTTGCCCATAAAATTAACAGCTTTGACACAGCTCCTAAGAAGTTATTAGCATCTGATTCTCGTTTGCGCCCTGATAGATTATCACTCGAGAAGGGTGATCTATCAAAATCTGGTTCTGAAAAGAGCAGGTCTACTCTATCTCTCTCTCTCTCTGTCTCTGTATATACACACATACACACTTGACCATGTGGCGAACTTGCTTCTTTTGATTTAATAGTACTTAGCTGCATTTTCTTAATCATTTCAGTTTGGAAGAAAGGCAGAGAGCCGAAAAAAGAGAACGGGAGGCTAAAGGACTTAAATTTACACCAAGATGGTTTGACATGACCGATGAGGTTTCACCTACACCATGGGGTGACTTGGAAGTTTACAAATACAACGGTAAATACGATCGACACAGAAGTCTTGTTGATGACTCAGACAGCACAGAACAAGTCGATGTTAAATCAACTGAATTCAATCCATGGCAGTTCAGTAACTGGTCTACAGAATGAGGTACAGAACCGTCTTCATATTGGATGATGCTGTCTTAAAACATCGGCATAGAAATTGTCGGTATTATCTGGAATCTAATTCTTATCTGTGGCATTTTTACACATTTCTGTATTCTCCCCTCAATTTGGGTTGGAAGGATTTCTATCATTATTGTTTATTTGTTTTTGCAAATCAGTTAATATAGTATGCTTAGAGCCATTTTAAGCTTTTTGTTAGTTGGGTTTGTTATTTCAATTATAGGTGAATGTATGACTAGTTAGCCACTTGCGCATTATTTTATTCTTGTATAGAAGTGTTGCAGGAGGGATATGTATGAAGTTGATCCTTTTTTGGATATCGAAATCGATTTTCTCCAAAGTAACATTCTTAATAACATGCCATTAAAGGGACAAATCTAGCCATCCATCTTCATCTAGAGGGGATATATATCTCTCTTGCTAACATGGTCACATGCCCAATAACTCCAAGATTTTGGGCTTGGCTTATTTTTTAAAATGTTCAACCCCAATTTATATCCACCTTAAGGGAGCTCAACTCCAATTTGGATCCACTTAATATGAAACCACGCTTGACTATCTTTTTCAAAAATTTTGATATGGGTTTAGTATTCGCAAACCTCCTATCGAGCAAGTTTGCAAGCTATAAATCATTTGTAGTGTTCAATGAACTCGCTCCTCAACTTGTTTTTGAACAAGTTCATGAATTGACTTATTTGTAGTATTCGCAAACATGTTCACGAACTACAAATATTTTTATTATGCATGAAAAAAACCTCATTTTATAAAAAGATTCTAACGAGCTTCTGAAATGAGATTTAAATGAGTTTTTGAGTAGAGTCTTGAATAAGCTTAGGACCCAAATTTCGAAGAGTTTTCAAGGCGAGCTTGAATTTCCTAAATGTAAACAAGTTGAGCTTGAAGAAGATTTAGTCTAGAAAACAGTTAAATGGTCCGAGCTAGAGTTTGGCACTATTCAGCTCGACTCGGTATGTTTATAGCTTTAGTAGTGAGTATTTACAGCTCCATGAATTTTCAACAAATCTATTCTCATATACTTGTTTTTTTTAAACTAAATTTTTTTTTAGCCATCCAACAATTATTCCCACGTGTTTTCAAAAATAATTTTTTTTATCCATCCAACTATCAAATTTTTTTGTCCATTTTTAACTAGTAACATTTTTTTAACGTGCTTGCATGCGTGGATTCGTTTAGGCATTCATTATTTAATTATATAATAATTTAAATTTTTATTTAATTAAATTTATTACTTATATACAAAATTCATTATTGAGAAATACTGAAAAAATAGTTTTAATTAATTATATTTATAATAAAATAATATTTTTATTAAAATATGATTTGAATTTGATTAATTAATTTTTTATTTCAGTTTAATTAATTAATAATTAAATAGTAGTCTTTATTAAAATATGATTTAAATATAATTGATTAATTATGAATAATTATATAATATTTTTTTATTAATAGAATATGTTTTGAATTTAATTAATTAATAATTAAAATAGTATTTTACTTATTAGAATTAGAATTTGAATTTCATTAATTAATAATTAAAATAGTATTCCTTATTAGAATATGATTTAAATATATTTAATTAATTATCATAAATAATTATATAAAGATAACTTTATCCTTAATAATATAAATTTTATAGGGCATTTTGGGGAAAGCCAAATGACCCCATTCTCACATTTATATATACTACAAATTTTTTCTGTTAATGATTGAATAAAGTACCTATATTACCCTTGCTATGTCCTTGAAGTTTTACACTGTTTAGTAATTTGTGAATAAATTTAGTAAATATAATAGATGGACCTTATTTATTAACTAAAAAGGGATTAAATTGAAAAAATTGTTAAGCTGAAAGTGACAAATTGACAGAAAAATTGAACAAGACACAAGTTAAGGAGTAAATTGAACATTTAGCACTTGTTTGATTTATTGGTTTCAAGCAACTGCTAGTTTTTTTTTCATCCAACTACTGTAGTTTGAGTATTATGTAAACTTTAAATTAGCTGATAATTGTTTGGAATCCAAATTGACTGATGATAGCATTTAACTCCTATTTATAACTTTTTCCTTTGATTTAAATTAGGACTATTAATTTTATTAAATAATTATACATAAAATTATTTTTTCTTTAAATTATTATTTCATAATAATATTTTTATTTTATTTAAAATAATGATATTAATAATTATATTTAACAAAATTTAATTAACATCAGATTTATATAATATATTCAATATTAAAAATAAAATAATATGGTTGATGAAAAATTAATAATATTATTTATTATATATAATTCTAGTTATACTATTTGTTACGCTGTAACAGCTATTATATAATATCTACCAAACACCAACATAAATCGGTTACTGTCTACCGACTATTGGCTGTAAACCAAACATGACGTTAGCAGAAGTTATTCAGTATGAGAAGATCCTTTGGACTTAAGTGCAAGAAAAGGACTTAAAAGCTCAAAAGGAATGTCCAAACATGCAAAATGTTGTTAATCTCATTTTCATGGCAATTGAATCACAAGTAGAAGTTGTATTGAGATGGAAATAGGGTTTTTTGTTTGTCCAAATAAGTGAAAGACCTAAAATTAGATTCATTTGTCTGCTCAAAACTGGCACCACCACATATTTTGTATACTCTTACCAAACTAAGAAACCAATCTAAAGAAAAATCATAAAAAAGTCATTCTCTTTGTCCATCAAATACTTTTAAGATACATATCTTTTTAATATAGCAGAAAACACCAAAGAATGAAAAAATGTTACAAAGAATATTGGATCCAATTTAACTGTATTTGGAGGGTTTTTTTTTTTTTTTACCTTAAAAAGGATGGATTACATTAAGATTGTAAAAATAAAAAACAATTTTTTTGCTTATTTATAGGTCTGTGAATGTTCTTATCTATACATTAGTTTTTTGGAGACTCATTCCAAATTTTTGATCATCATTTGATAATATGCGATAAGAAAAAATCGAACACAAAACTTTCATACTACTAATCAGATGACACCAAATAAGACAAATCAATTATTTGCTTGGTAGATGGTAGTAGTTGCCCCATCTCTTCAATTGCATTTGAATAAGAGAGACTCATGATTGCAAAGTTTCAAAATAGAGAGACTCATGATTGCACTAATAACGAATACAAACCCCACTATATGCAATTTCTCTTTGTTTTATTATTTGATTTGGTTGAAAGAGAAGGGGGGAAAAAAGAGTTCAATTTTGATATTTTAGAGCGGCTAAGTTTGGAATTTTGAAATTGTACCATTTCAAATTCTTACAAACGACAATGGAACTACCACAAATTTGAAAAAGTTCATAACTTTTGCTGCCTCCCCAACTCACATACATATGACATATATGGGGATTTACCATTAAGATTAGAAGATATGTCTAATTAGAAAAAGTGAATTAGTTGTGGAGACCTCATTATTATATTTTTGAAAACTTAAAAGATTAGAAAGCAAATTAATATAAATTCAAGAATCAAAATGCAAGTCTCCTTTTAATGTTGGGAACAACCATCTGGCCTAATGGTTAAGCGTGATGCCTAACGACCTTAAGATCGTGGGTTCAAATTCCATTGCGGACAAGGAGGTAGTTCAGTGGTAGATGCTTTCCTTACCAAGCCTGAGTGCTTAGGTTCGATTCGCTTTTCCTCTCCCTTTTAGATTTAGAGTAGATGTAGAATATCTTTGTTAAAAAAAAAAAGTATCCTTTAGTGAAATACTATTTTTTTTTTATTGATCGACGGAAGAGAGTAAATATTGTATGAAAGAATCTAATTGCTCAAACAATCCAAAAATTTAAGGACCTTTTAATATTGTATATTTTTAAAAATTGAAGGACATAAGAGTAGACTTGAGTATATTTTGTGAATCGCTGGTTTCGATTGCAACTTCAGATGTTTCATCAAGCCTTACTCTTTCTGTGCATGCTCTAATGCTATGTAGTCATGAATAATTATTTATGGGGAACACATTAATTATCAGTATAGAATCTAGTAAAATTATTGCAAATATGAAGTCTGACAATATCTAATTGCTCATAGATAGGGGTTGGGATGGTGCAGTGGAAGGGATGAAGTTAAACATGTAAGTGGTGGCAGGTTTAAGCCCCACTTCATGCAACAAAAACCACTTGCTTTCTTTGAGTGCGTAAGTTGAGAGTGTGAGTGTAAAATACCTATGTAAAAAAAATAAAAAAAAAATCTAATTGCTCTTAGGTTTAGTTGGTCAACGGGGAAAAAAAATTGAACATGGAGAAGTTGATAATCTTGACCAATAGTACCATAATTTTAGGAATTAGTAATAAGTCAGTACCTAAATATTTGAACTTTAGCCAAATTAAAATAAAATGTCCTTTAACCACCAAAGGGTTCAGTCCAGTGGTAAGGATGTTGGCTCTTTACCTGGGAGACCAGGGTTCGAGTGATACTTCCCCCACCCTTTAGAATAGGTATATCTTTGTAATTCAGTCCAAAAAATAAAATAAAATGTCCTTTAGCTTTTTTTAATAGGAATCCAATCAGATTAAATTTTTACAAATATACCCCTAATTCTCTCCCTTCTCTTTTTAAATAACATTTAGACTTATTTGGAAATTTTTTTAAAAGGGACTCTTTTTTATTTATATTTATATTCTTTTGTAATGTTTTTTTTTTTATTTTTATTCTTATTGGTAAAGAATTATAATAAAATTAATTTGTTACAAAGTCAATGTTGAAAAAGGTGCAACAAACAGAAATCTTCAAAGGATTTTCTGCACCATCTCCATTGACCTTTTTATGTTCTATTAACAAAAGAAAAGATAATTGATTAGTCTCTTTTACGTCAAGAAATCTCACTCTTTCTTACACTTCAAACCCTTTCCCACAAATATGGGGTTTTTTCCTTAGGGATTCTTTTTATTATATATAGATATAGTCGGTCTTTTACCCCTTAAATTAATGTCTAATTGGATTTCAATTTCACCAAAGGATGGCACCGAGGCTAAAACATTATTATTATTATTATTTTTGCATATTTAACTTTATACTATTCTAGTAAAGCATAATATTTTTTTTTTTAAAAAAAAACTGAATGATCCTTGGAAGCAAATAGCGTATTCTGTAAACTAATAGGTACTAAATAGCACAAAATTTTCAAAATGTATTAAATAGCACATCTTCAAAAAAATAAATTTAAATTTCAAAAATGCCCCATTTTAAAAAATATTAATTTCTTTGGTCAATTGTGGCCACCGCCGGACCTCGCCAGATGTTCATATAACCCTTATATATGGATCATATGCCTTAGTACATGGCTCCTATACCTGGATATATGGGTATACGGCTCATATATACTGGAGAAAATTATAATTTTTTCTAGGTTAGGATTCGAACCATAACCTTTAAAGTGTCAAAACATTCATTTCCATTATGCCACAAGTCAAATTAAGTATTTTTGTTACATAAAATTATATATATGCCATACTTTGCCAGACCTCCACCATTCTTCAACTAACTCCCACCGGACTAAACAAGTAACCATAAAAATAAGAACCACAAAATAAAATTGAATGGCTTGAAGCCTAACCAAGTAACCATTAAACTTCAAATAAGAAGTACATAATAATGAGCTCCATGACAGTGGCAAAATCAGCTCAAGCACATAAAATATTATGAATATTTCAATTTACTTTTAATTTGTCCCTCCAGCTTCAGGTGCTTGATTCTTTTTGGCATTTCAGTTAGTTGCAGGACTGTTTTTGCATTTGAGACATGGGATGTTGCTTGTTAACATGTGGTGTTGTAGTTCTGAGTTTGGTAAGTTGAGCTTGTGTCTCTACACTTGCAATTGACTGGCTGTTACAGCAGTCTTTCCCTTCCATTTAAGTCCATGAGCCTTACAACTCTCCCTTGAGAAGGCTCTAAACATTCCAAAGAGGCATTTTATCGAACATCGGGCAAGCTAACTCAATTTAGCCGCATTTCAAGTACATATCTACCCACGCATTTCCAAGAAAATAACGTCTCGTGAATGCTACTCAACGCAGCGAGATACAACAAAAGCTCTGAGCAGCAAGTGACTGAAATCAACAACTAAACTGACTTAAATTTACAAATAAAATTAACAAGTAACAACCACTTACCTGGCGAACGACAACTCTGAGGCCTGAGCAGCTTGGTGGTGGTGGACGGCAAATGAAGGAGCAGCTGAAAACGGAGGAGAAATGGCAAGCAACTCTGTTTATGCTTGCTAATTTCGAGTTTTGATTGACAAAGGAACTTGCTCCGCTGGTGTGGTGGATGTACATCGATCGGAGGGAGCACCGGCGATAAAAGAGAGCGGCGTACCAGCGTGGATTTATGTAAATTTAGAATATAAAAATAATCTTTATTTATTGTTACAGCTCCATTATATAATTTTTCATGGCGAGAAATTATATAGTAGAACAATGTCGGCACGTCAGCGGATGCCGTGTCGTAACCAATAAATAGAATTAATACATTTGGTTTTATTTCAATTATTTAAAAAAATAATAAATAACTGTATTAAATAAATCATTAATTATTCTTAGGTAATTGAAATTAATGCCACGTGCTTTAATTCTATTTGTTGGTTACGGCACGTCAACGGATGACGTGCCGTTACAGTTCCATTATATAATTTTTCATGGCGAAGTCATTTTTCTCACCACATTTGCAATGTCTTTACATGTTGGAGCATTTGGAATTCAAGCCTCAAATTCATGTTACAAAACTGTCTATTTACTTATAAAATAATGAAGTTGAAGGGCATGTTTAAACATTCCTAAAGTTCAAGGTGCCAGTAGGGAAAAAGATGAAATTTCAGGTGCAAAAATATGTATTAGCCCCTTGAATCACTTGATAGAACATATACGGGCTAAAACACAAATTCACTCCTGAACTTTATATTTTTTCCCAATGAACGTCTGAACTTTGCGAATAATCATTTAAACACTTGAATTTACATGAATGACTTATTAGATACTTGAACTTGTATACAAGTAATCATTTAAACACTTAAATTTGTAAAATTTTAAATAAACTCCCATCTTGCCATGTCTCCTTTTCTTTTAGATTAGGTGTCCTAATAAGTCATTTGTACAAAATTTAGATATTTAATAGATCATCCGTGCAAAGTTCAGGCTCTAATAGGTTACTTGTAAAGTTCAGGTCCCATTAAAGAAAGCATATAAAATTTGGGTCTTAAATTATGTATTGGGCCAACGTATATGCTTTATTCATGTTTGACAAAATCACACGATGCATGAGCTGTTTTAATTTTAGTTAATTAATAATATTATCACAAATCTAATTTATGGCACGTTTAGTTGTCTGCCATATGTTGCTTAATATTTAGGTGGACCGAATACATTTTGATCAAGTAATTTTACTGGTCTCAGTAAAAAAGTTATTTTTCTGGTCTAATGATCAGTAATTAAATTTTGGGAAATTTACAATTTCCTCCCTATATTTTACTTATTTCTACATTTTCCTCCCTGTCTTTTATTTTTCGGACAAAAATCTCTCTCATTTATTTTTCCGTTGACAAAAATATCCTTTCTGCCTATTTTTGCTGTTAAAATAACGGTAGAAAGACCAAAATGCAATTTTACAAACCTTTTGAAAAAACTTAAAAAATGAGGGACTGAAATGAAAATTGCCAACCAACATATCTTCTTCTTCGTTGAAACCTTGCACAGCCGCCGCGAACCAACCCAACCCCCACCTTGCCACTAGAACCAGGCCGCCTCGTCGCCGTCAGAAGGGAAACCGGTGTTTGCCCAACACAACCGCTACTGCTGGCCCTCCGATCCAACACCAACCAAAGGGAGTTGAACTCTCTTCGTTTATAAAATAAATAAAAACACAAAGTTGGAAAATTTCTTCAACTAGAACCAAGTGCTCTTCGTTTTGAAATCTCTTCTAATTGGTGAAGTCGCCGTCGATGGCAAGCGAGGCAAATGTCCCTGACCGACATGAGCTCACCTCCTGCAGCTGGGTCATTGTTTTGGATTTACGGAACTGTTGGTGAAAGTTGATACATGGCGACTTCGATCTATGGGAATCCAGTTGATGGGTTTGTGATTGATCGGTCTCGAGTGGTGGCTATGGCTGTGTGATGGAGGTGGCTGTAGAATGTTGAAGAAGGAAAAATTGCAAAATAGTGCTTTTTGTTTTTTTTTAGGTTTTTCAAAAGGAACTAAAAAATTACATTTTGATCCTTCAACCGTTATTTTAACAGAAAAAATTGACAAAAGGAGGTTATTGTCGACGGAAAAATAAATGAGGGAGATTTTTGTTCAAAAAAATAAAAGACAGGGAGGAAAATGTAGAAATAGGTAAAACATAGGGAAGAAATTATAAATTTTCCTTAAATTTTTCTTCTGAAAAATCAGTATTTATATGCATTAATCTACTTATATATTTTAAATATAAAATTTGATTCCCGTCAAAAATAAAAAAAAATTTGATTGAATGCTACTCCTGCCGCCTAAGATATACTACCTCCAGTTTTTTGAATTTTTTACACTTTTTTAGGGTTGAGTAGATTCAAGTTTGGTGTTGATAGTTTGATGGGTTGGGTTAGGTAGAATAAAATATTATTTATATATTATTAAACTACAGTAATCATATTTTATAACTAACTTAAATCTACTTTAATTTACCTAACCCAATCCATCAAACTATCAACACCAAACTTGAACCTAAGCTAGAGTTTTGAAATGTAAAGAATTCAAAAAATTGGAGGTAGTAAGTCTTATTTTATTTTTTATTTTGTCCTACAAAAATAGTTTTATTTATAAGATAATATTTAAATTTTCCTATTCTACCCTCTTAATACTACAAGATAATTATTATGTAAATGGTTTAGATGACTAAATTATAATCATAAAAAATTAATAATTATAAAATATTGTAAATAAAATTTCTTTTTTTTCCCCCGAAAAGGAACATAAGACTAATTTCTTAGATGGATGGAGTACATATTTTTATGATATTTTGATTTAATATCAATAGTGTTATGGGGTTTTCAGAATCATCAAACCAAGATCAAATCATTAAGGATTTAATTAAACTATATATTGACAAGTAGCACCACTACATTACATCGGCGATGATGAGACCACCGAAGCAACCGTAGCATAAGTATTGAAAGGCATAGGGAGGGAGAGATGGAGAGGAGGAGGAGCATGCCACCTTCCCAGCCACTGTCTCTTGACACTAATTAGGAAGAGGATCGACCGGTGAACTCCATGTGAATCGAATTGCCATAATCCGTTTTGGAGCAGCCCATGCATGCATATTGAAGTCTACGCTGCCCTAGATTTAGATCCATTTTTCTATGAAATCTGATGAGTTTCTGGTGCCTATTTTGGTACCATTAGCTTTGGCTCCTCAAGATCTTTGTTTTGATGTATATTATGTTAGGTGCTCTTTGGTTGGCAGTGTTATAGAATTTTCGGTCAATGCAATTTTTTTTTTCAATGTCAGAGCATAGGGATAAGAATTTTTTAAACAAGGTATAAACATAAATAACATAAAAACAAACAAATTAGCATACCAAATTGAAACTATTGATATGACGAGTTATAATATGGATTCTGTTTTGATGGAAAGTTCATAATTTGCTAGAAAAAGAGAAAAGAAAGTTCATAGGAAAATTGGTAAGGAAGCAAACCATACCTTATGCTAAAAAATCAGTCTTGATGAGAGGAACTCAAAACTATCCTAAATTTCCTCATTTGACCAATTGAAGGCAGAGGAAATGCATCATAAAGTTTCAGTGATCTAGAACAAAACGGACGAACTTTTTTTTTGATTTTCTAACCAAACTATGAATTTTCCGTTAAAATTGAAACCATATTATGACTCCTCATGTCAAAAGCTTCTATTCAATATACTCATTTCATGTTGTTGTGCTGAAATTAGAGATGAGTGTTTGAGTAAAAAATTATATTTTTGGCCCTTATCCATAAAAGAAAGACAGGGTAAATTGCAATTCGGCCCTTGGCCAGAAAGCACACTTCACACATCCGGTACCAGCCGGTCTAAGCGTTTAGTTGTTAAAGAATTGATAAGATAAGTATTTAATAACTCGCTTGCAAAGGTTAAGATTCCACAAAAGGATTGGGGCATAGATATGTATCCAAAAATAAACAAAGGAAAAATAAATAATAAACAGATAATAAACAATAAATAAAAAAAGTAACCTATTTTGTAGCTTTTTTAATAAATGCTCTTATATAATACTACTAGGTGGCCTTTTTTAGAATAATTTTTTTTTTAAGTATCCTAATGTATATAGTAAAATATTTTGTGTATAGTCTTGTAAAAAGCCAATGAAATTTTTGGCACGGTTCTTCGTCTTCAAAATTAGTATGTATGAATTTGGAAGAAAACGATTCTTTCTATTTCAAATCATGCGTATAAATTGAAAAACATAATTCTAGTATATATGCCCATATTATTTTTCTTTTTAATTTTTCCTATCATCATAAAATTATTATATCACATATACATATAACCTTATAATTTATAGCTTAAAATAGTCCCATTAAATTTTAATTTTAGATAAGTCTAATAATAATAATAATCTAATATTTTTTTCTAAGAAAATAGAATTCATATATTTTTAGAATAAATTCGAAATTTAATTCCAATATTATAATGCTTATATTCTATTTGATAAATTATAATGTAATACAAGAGTAATTATACGTTTTAAAGTGAGATTGTACAATCCATCATGAAATTGAAATCTGAATTAAAAAATTTAATTAATCAGGTCTTTCTCAACTAAATAAATAAATAAACAAACTCAGTTCTCTCTTACCTCTAGACTCTAGCTGCTCCTTTCATTAATTGTTTGGTGGATCATTTTTCACTCTGCCTACCTCATTTCTTGTTCTGTTCTTTTCCACTTGGAAGGGATTTTATATTACATACCTTATTTCCTTTAGGTTTTTCAATTATATTTATCCACATTAAATTTCTTTTTGGTGTTTGTTTAGTTGAGTTATTTTATTTAATAGGAAATTATGTAATAAGAGATATATATTTATTTTTTAAACGTTGATTTGAAATTAACTGTATGAGACTTATTGAAAGATTGAAACGTAAGTGCTAGCCATAAGTTGTCACTGGAAAAAACCAAGAAGTCAAACCATGGCTCATGTTCCGCAGAGTGGAGCATATTGAAAACATTTTAAATTCATATAATAAGTTAAATTTATATTATAATTTTATACTACATGACTAAAATATCTTGTTATTCAAAAAGAAATAAATTCAATTTAAATGAAGCCGTAATTGGAGTGTAGTTAGACTGTAATCTGACTGCATAAGCTTTCAAAACAATTCATCTAACTATTTTTATTAACTACTTAGGCCTAAATCTATCGACCGAAAATTGATTAAGTAGTATATAAGAAAGTAAGAAATTTTGTTAAAAAAATAACTAGATTATCCACACTTTGCAACTTATAGCATTTAAAAAAGATGGAAGGTCCTACATTTTGCAAGCCTCCACATCAAAAAAAACCCCTTACCAAAAGTCTACATCGCGAACTTCCCAACAAAAAGAGAAAAATTAGCCACTCCTCCACTGCCACGTGTCTTGATAACTCTCCTCTTTTAATTATTATATAGTTATAAATACTGATAACAATAATATATAACAACAATAAATAAAATTAAAGACCAAAACAGGAACTAAATAGTAAATCCTACCTGCCTTTCCTCTCATCGGTGACCCGCTCTTCTTGCTGCCACGTGCCAGTTTTACATTCAATTTGTTTTATTTTTTTCAAATTTGAAACTTTACGGTGAGAAATATATGTATTTATTACGAAAATAAAATTAAAAATATTTTAAATATGAAAATTATTTTTCTATAAAAAATAACAAATATTTGAAATATGTAAATCAATTTTTCTATAAATATTTTTTTAATGAGTAATTTAACAAATGGTAACTTAAGGATGACCTCTCTTGTTAGTGCATGTAAAATAAGTATTCGAACTCATGACTACTAGATCACAGAACATCGTACTAACTATTAGGCTAGACACACAACTCTTATATAAATGCTATTACCGTTTTCATTAATTCTTTACATTTTCTTTTTTGGATATTTTTTTAGGTTATTTATATTTCCATTTATAGTAAGTTTAATAATTGTTTATTATTATTTCTTTATTGGTATTGATAAAAAAGTAAGTTTTGTAAAGGGTTAAGTATTATTTATTATTATTTCTATATTGGTATTGGTGAAAAATGTGATTTTATTGGTATGTAATAAAACGTGAATGTAAAGAATTGAGAAAAACAGATATAATAATTTATTTTGTTCTATTTTTGAATAAGCAAATGCATGATGTATTAAAATACATTAGTAAAACAAATTAAAATATCATGCATTTTAAATAGAAAAAATTACAATTTTGTCCCAACGTTTACATTTTAATTTCTATATTTTTTGAAATGGAATAATTAGTTCCCGTATTTTAAAAAATTATGCTATTTTGTCCTTACTTACCGGAAATAATGACAAAATTAACTAGTAATCTCTCATATGAATTGTTTCTTTGCTCTGATTACAAATATGACATTAGATTTGATTGAAATAATACTAATATGATATAAAAATCAAACAATTAATCGGTTGATCAAACGGTATTTTAAATTTTCTACCAAATATATATTGTTTCAATTAAAATTAATGTCATATTCATAATTAGAATAAATAAACTATTCAAATGAGACATTACTTGTTAATTTCCGTCATTGTTTCCAGCAATTAAGGATAAAACAGTATAATTTTTCTAAAATACGGAAACAAAAAAGTTTATTTCAAAAAATTAAGGGACAAAAATATAATTTTTCTTTGTTAGATTAGGATTTACTTTTAGCCTAACTATTATACTCTATAAATAGAAATCAAACTCAACATTGTAAGTGGAGATCATTTTTAATAACAATTTCAAAATTTTTTAAGGTTCATGGTTAAATCTTATTTTTCTAAAGTTATGAATTAGACATTGTTTAGTTTTCATGGATTTGGTCATGTGTCAATCCTTCTATGCGCTACTTGCTGCGTCAAGTGGTATAGTGGATGGTGGCTAACTTTGGTAATAGTAAGCGCAAATAGTACTTAAATTATTCTTTTTGCAGTCAACGTGTTTATGGTTTTGGAGATTGTTCTGAGTGTTGGATATTATGAATATGGTAGGTATTGCGCTTCAGTTGTAGCTCACAGGCAATCTAGTTATAGATATACAGTAAAACCTCGATAAGTTAATACCCGATAAATTAATATACTCACTTAAATAATAATTTTTTCTGATCCCGACTTGGGCTAAAGGGCTAAAATAATAATTTCGCTAAATGCATAAGATAATAGTTTTTTTAAAATTCTTTAAAGCCCAACGAAAATATAAATTAATAATCCATAAAATATGTAAAAAAATATAACATTACATTCATAATATAAAAGCTATTTTTAGATATATATATATATATATTTTGCATATTACACTTTGCTAAAATATGCATTTAAAGTCACTTGTTTCTTTTTTGCTTGTGAACTAAATGCAATTTCATCCTTATTGCAAGGCATACACTTAGTTTGGTATATTCTTCTCATGTTGGAGCAAGTAATTTTTCAAGGTCTTGATTGCTAAAAAAGTCCCGTTTGAAGAAACATTTGGTATAACACAACTTTCATCCGGATCTTCTTGATTGTCATCAGCTTCTATACCCATCATTCCCTAGATGATTTCATCATCCGTAGGTGATTCTATCACACTGTCATTTTCACTAGGATAATTTAAAAGTTGTTCAACATTCATTGCATTTCTATAAATTAATAAAATATTAATTTATCGATAAATAAATATCCTCTTTTAAATAATATTTTTTCTTGGTCCCATTAGTATTATTTTATCGAGGTTTTACTGTATATAGGTTTTAAGTTTTGATGTTTTCCTATTTTGATTTTGATTTGTGATGTTTTCCTATTTTGAGTTTGAATTGAATAACAATTTTTTGATTATAGAAGTATAATATAGATACGGTACAATTTAAAAAAAAAAAAAGCAGTACAATTTGTTTTTAATTGTAAAATCGGAAACCAATGGTTAAAAGCCACCACCATCTCAATATCTTAAAAGTTAAACTAAAACATTACCAAGTTAAAACAAAGTAAAACATATGTTGTCTTTGTCCCGAACTGAACCTACATCTGAAATTTTCCAGAATTTCAGGGTGGGCTTAAGCCCACTCTAGGCATACTACAAGTCCGCCACTGAGGCCAACTGCTTCTAATTTTGACGAGATCCACAATCCTAATGAGCACTTTCAATCCACAATCCACAAAATGTAACGAGCACTTCCAACGACACTGTAACTGCTTGATTTGCCATAGGTTCCTTGCAAGCCAATTTGATGCAGCGGAATAATCAATAAAAGATTCGAACTCTATTAAACAATCCAATCGAATAAATAAATAAAGATTGATAAATAAAAATCCTGTTTAGTCTAAGAATATCCAGAAATTTTTGGAACAAGTAACCCGTTGCAATCCGTTGAGAGGTGCACCAATACCGGATTAGCAACCGCCGAAGATCCATTGATTCGTGAAGAATGCCGGACAACGACCTTCCTAAACACCGTTGAGATGTAAAGCTAATACCGGTATTCAAAGCTCCAAAGCTCAACAAAGAACCTCTGGGAAAAACAGAGAAAATAAAAAAAATCACCACCCCTTTACAAGACCGCCATGGCTTTTAAATAGAAAAGAAAAAAAAATCCTAATCTATTAATTTAATCTACACCCTTCATTTTTAAAATCCCTAATTTATTAATCTCATCTACTCCCTCCATCATTCTCCCTATCTGAGAAAAACTCGTCCTCGAGTTTAGTTATAGGTCTTGCCACGATCAAAAGGTACATTGAATAAGCCCACAAAAGTAGCAAAATTTGGAGAATGACCGGCCTCCAAATAGCA
>CATIWJ010124116.1:0-28300 GCA_949640765.1 Croton laevigatus | reverse complement strand
TACATATTAGAAACCAAATATTCATTCATCTATGACATTCTTTTGATTTTGATTTCAATTTGGGTCTTCTGTTTAATTAATATTTTTATGATTTAATATTGCATTAAAGATGTTAGTATTATAATTCGTATTTCTGCCGTAACTTTTGAGATTTTTAATTAATTATAGAAAAATGTTCTAAAGATGAAATTTGGGTATGTTGTTCATCTAGAAGTGTAGTTTTGGCAAAAAATAAATTTGGAATATTTTCAGATTGTTATACTTTATAAATAATGGAATTTCTTAACTGCTGTCAGTTTAATATCTGTGTTGTTCGGGTCTGATTGTAAAATTAATTTGACAAACTTAGGAGTCTTCAAAAATTCTGAAAATTCACAGTACCCTTGATAACATATAAAACTTGTTCTTGGTAAAATTTTAGAATTTTTGAATTATCAGACTATTTACTAAGAATTTTTAAAATAGATATTGTTGCATGAGTCTTTATCTATCAAATATAGATTTTGAAAATCCAATTTCTAAAATGGCATTTTTTTAAAATTGGTTTGATTTAACTTTTAAAATAAGTATTTTAGTACTGAATTCAGTTTTAAACTATATTTTAATGAAGTCGAGTTTTATTTTAAATGTGATTTTTTTTATATCTCCATTTTGTAAAATTAAGTTAGTTTGTATTTCGGTAAAATTTAGTAAAGTTGTTTTTAGTATTTTAAATTAAACGGCAATAGTTTATTTTAAGTTATTTCTGATTTGAAGTTAATTATTGTTATGCATTTGAATAATTTGATTTTTGGTTACGAAATTGTTTGATTGCATGTACTCATAACATTCATAAGCATGCATATCTACATTGTCTTAAGAGTATTGTTAATTCTTTAATTGTCATTAGGCGGTTGTCCATCTTCGAGTTCATTTGAAAAAAGAGTGTTCTCATATCGAATTCCGGAGTAAATTCCATGGGTGTATTTATTTTGTTTGTGATGTGCTATTTGCTAACCAAATAATATATATATTATATAAGCCATTCTTATATATTATCCTTTCTATTTCGTTATATAATATTCTTTCTGTACCCAAGCTCGCATGTGATTAGGAGACAGGGAAATGTGTGTGTGTTTTGATATATTGTTTGATTATTCGAATATGAAATTACTTGTGTCGTGCGATGGTGTGTCATATGGGGACGGAGGGTATTTCTGTTCTGATTCTAATTTCTGATTTTGAGGCATATTGCCTATTCTGTTTGGTTCTGATTTCTGTGGATGTTATAAGGATGTGATTATGTTTTGATTTTTGTGTGGAGGGATAAGGGAGGATGCTTGTGTGGGAAGACCCCGACACACCATCTTGTTTGAAATTGTTTGTGATTGATTTACTTGATTTCTGAAATTTCTACTTTTAGAATATTTCCCTGCCATTCATGGACTTACTGAGCGCCTATATATAACGCTCACACCCATATAGATTATTTTGCAGGTTTTCGATATTCCGCTATAGCGAGGCTCAAATTCTTTCTTCTTGAGCCAAGCATTCGAGTTGAGTTAATTAATTTTTTTCTAGTTTTGTTTAGATTTCTGTTCTAATTGATTTTCGAATTGTATAAATTTTAGTTTATTTGATTTTGCATTTGTAATAAAAGAAATTTTTAGATAACGATTTTTAGCATCTTGCATTCTAGTTATTTTTTTTTAAAGGCTTGTGTAATCAGACTTCGGTCTGATTACACGCCGGTCTCGACCTTCAAGTTTGGGTTGTGACATTTTACCTCCCACCCTATTTGTATTTTGCACTTGTTGGCAACTCCATTTATTTATGTCCCTCTTACTTAAAAGCCAAAATGGTAGTTGGTCCGTCAGCCTGATAAGATGATTGGCCAATGATTATAATAATTGTTCTTTTCTTTGTATGTAAGGGTTTGTAATGAATCGCTAAAATCCTGTCTTGTGATTGGCGACCAGGTGCGATCAACTGGAGTAGTCGACCAGCTCACCAGACAACCTATTAAAGGAAGAAAGCGTGGTGGAGGTATCCGATTCGGAGAAATGGAGCGAGATGCTATGCTTGCTCATGGAGCATCATATTTATTACACGATAGGCTTCACACGTGTTCTGATTATCACATTGCTGATGTGTGTTCTACTTGTGGAAGCATACTCACCACATCATTTGTCCAGTCGCAGAAGCGGGTAGTAAGGGATATTGGAGGGTTAGCTCCTGTACGGGCTCCTAAAAAAGTGGCTTGCCATGCTAGCCAATCAGGTAAAGGGATGGAAACTGTGGCCATGCCTTATGTCTTTAGATATTTGGCTGCTGAATTAGCTGCGATGAACATAAAAATGGTCGTCCAGTTGCGCGATGGAGCTTAAGGATGAATCCCTTCTGCCTTTTTCTCAATATTACCCAGAGGGTAGTCACAATTTTGCTTACAGTTTATTTGAGCAATACATTATACATAACAGGGAGGGATTGGAATTTGCTTTCCTGTAAATGCATTCATGTTGTAAACAGTCTGTAATGTTAAATTCCTAATAGTGGTTAATTTTCAGTCAATTTCCTCATTGGACTCAATCCTTAAAGAATACACATAAATATTCATACAAATATATTCATTCATAACATCTCATTAAAAGCATTTTTACGCTCTTTTTAACAATCAATAGTAGAAAATTACAGTTATTTGTGGACGGAAGGGAGTAATATTTTGCGTTAATTTATTCTTCAGCTTCTGCTGTTTTGTCACCACGGGAATATTCATTACTTCTTGTATATTTTCCTTCATTTATTTTAACTAACCACTAGTAATTGAAAGTCAAATTGGACCAGGAGGATGCTGCTATTTATCATTTCATGAATAGAATAATTAAATTTATCCTTTTTGAATTTTCTAATTGAAGCTACTGTAGCTTAGAGAGTGACACGTACATTTGGCCGTAGCTTTTTCTTGCAACTTGTAAACTCTTATGATATTATAATCATTTTTTTAATCTATTTCACTAACTTTAATTATTAAATTTTTTCCTATGTTACTGAATTTTAGTTTTTTTTTTTTGAATTTAGTGCATCTAAATTGTTAAACTTTAATTTATTTAAATTTGTATTTTACAATCTAAATTTTCTTTTTCTTAAATGTCTAATGAAAATATTTATTATTATTAATTATCTTAAATCATAAATATATAAATATAAAAAATTATAGTATATATTATCTAATGTATTAAAATTAAATTTATTTACTTAATTGTACGTGATAAAATTTTCTTGGAAAATTATAATTAATAAATCTCATTAATATTAGTAATTTTTTAAAAAACCAATTTTTTTTATTTTTCTCTATAAATTTTCTCCATTTCATTTAATTTATATAATATGTAATATTAATTAAATTCACATAATATTTATATTTATATTTTTTATTTTTAAAAATTTAAATAATAAAAAATTTATATAATATAGGTTATTAATTAAATTCACAAAATATTTATATTCATATTTTTATTTTGAAATAATTAATTAATTGAAAATTCAAAGATAAACTAATAAATTTTATAGTATTAAAATTTAAATTTCTAAATTCTAAAAAATTTAAATTTAGTTAATAATAAAATTTTATTTGATGATATTTTTTTATTGAGATAAAATATAGTAACAAGTTAATATTGTTATTAAACTTAATGTATAAAATGTAAACTTTTTTATAAAGAAATCTTGGGAATGAAATTAATTTTATGTATTTTCTTTTCATACATGATTTATTGGGTTAAGTTTTTTTGACAATTATATAGTACCATTAATAATTGTTAAGTTGTTTAGAATTTAAATAAAACTATAACAAAATCTATGTTAAATTAATAAGTGATTATTAGTTAAAGGATTGCATACATTCATGAATTAAATTTCAACTGCATTTGGATAATTTAACAAATAAGAAAAATTGTAATATTTAGTAACATTTTCATTATTTGGTGAACTTTTGAGATTTAGCGAATTTTATTCTGCTTTTGATTTTTTTATTTTGTTTGGTCCTCTATTTTATTTCAAATTTAAATTTTAAATTATATATATGTCATAAAACTTTTGTGAATTCTTTTAGGGACGTTTGGTTCGCGCAGAAAAAACAGAATGGAATCAGGAAAGGGAAACAAGGAGAAAGAAAACAGGGAATATGAATACCTTTCCCTATTTGGTTATGATCCAGAAACGAAATAGTTTCCTTCTGATTCCTTTTGTAACTGTTTGGTTTGAAACAGAGAATTGGAATCAGAATTATTATTATTATTAGTTGTATATTTATTATTATTATTATTATTATTATTATGTATTTATTATTTATTACTATTTATTAATAATATTATTATTTCTTATTATTATGCATGAGAAGGGAGAGAAAGAGGAAATGAGAATAGAATTCTTTAGAGTGTGTGAGGAATCAATTTGAGGAAATTGGGAGGAAAATTAATACTAAAAAAAGGAATGAGAACCATTAAATTGACAAACCAAACACCCATTAAGGGTTTCATTTCCTTTTCTTTTCCTGATTACCTCCAACCAAACGTCCCCTTATTCTTTTTTGTTTGTATTAAACAATGCATTTACATGTTGAATATAATTTTGCATTTATGTTTGAAATTTGCAATAGCATATATGAATTTGACATATGGATTAATACGATTTTTTTTTTCTTTCTTTTTTCTGATATTAGAAAGGTGGAAATTGACTACTCTTTTAGCTTATAAAATACACAAGCTACGCTTCCATGTTCTATTTTCTAAATGATATAAATGATTAATAGTAAAATAAGATGTAACAAATAGCAATTGTATAAAATTAATTTTTGATACTCATTGCCAAAGAAAATAATAAAATCCACATATTGTAATACCTGAAAATTTAGATTAGCGGTGTCGTAAGATACGAACCGTAAAATTTAATAAAAATTATAATTTTGATAATAATAATAATAATAGTAATTGAAGATATATATATATATATATATATATATATATATATATTATAAATTAATGTGTGTGTTAAGATTAGATTAAAAAAAAAGTGTATTGAGATAAGATTGAAACGAAAAAAAAAAGAGAAATTAGATATGGGTGATGTGAGATAATCGGATGAAAAAAAAATAATAAAAATATAAAATTAAAAAAAAATGAAAAAAACGAAGAAGGAGGTGGTTGAAATTGAAGAAAACAGGGGAGAAAAATTGGGATTTGGGGATTTGATTTCGGCGAGCTTAATCCAAAATTTGAGGTTGTAGGATTGTAGATTGTGATGAGTGGAGTCGATTGATGGTGAGTAGGCCGCCGATCGGTCACCGGAACCGGCGTACGAGCCGTTCGAAAACCGGAGAATCAAAACTGGTAATCGGAACTTTCAGCCGCCGTACCTTCGTCACCGTCCACTCTCCATCCGAGATAAGGCCATGAATGGGTTGCCACCGTTGAGAGGAGTCGATCGGTACCGGTCTCGTCGCCAACCGTCGCCGAAAAAGCCGTCGGGCTCGTGGGCGGCGGCGCTGCGTATGGAGGCGCGGGATGAAGGAGATGGAAAATTTCCATCTGGTCCTTCCGGTTCCAGGCCGTGTGCAAGAAGGTCCGATTTTTACATTTCGGTCCTTAAACTTTATTTCCGCATGCATTTAGGTCCTACCGGTAAAAAGAATTAGGGAAATTGCAATTTAGTCCTTCCGTGCTTTACAAAATCGCCCAGAACTTAGTTTGGCTCTTCAATTGGGTCCAAAATATTACAAAACAGCCCCTAAATAATATTTTTCAATACAATTTCGACCAACAGGATATTAAATAAATTATTTAGTGAATTTTAAATATTTAGGGACCCAAATAAAATTATAAAAATTATTAGCAACACAAGAATATTATTTTTAGGGCCCAAAAGCTCGATTATTGGATATACTAAATATTTGGATATTATTTTTAGGAACTGGAAACGCCGAGGTGAGTGGAAATTAAAAGGAAGTATGCGTAGGGCTATTTTACGGACGGAATTACAAGTTTGGTACTATTTTATAGTATTCAAACTGAACTTTATTTTAAGTATTTATTTTTAAGTATTTGATATTTTTATTGCTTTGAATAAATAAATGCTGGAAACTCGAACGTGTGTTCGAGTTAGATTTTAAATATTAAATAGTCCGACGCGGTAGCCGCAGGCGCGGTGCTACTGGCGCGGCGAAAGTGAGATTTTGCTTTATTAAGTAAATAAATGCTTGATATGAAAAAGGTATGACATGAATATAATATATGAATTATGAAAACACGTTTGAGATGAACGTGACCAAATAAATATTTTCTGAATTGATTGAGAATGAAAAGTATGTTTATGCAGAGATGCTAAATGAATGAATTTATATACTCTACGTGCTATTGGACCCTAGTGATAGGTATATGTCGACATATGAGCCAAAAATTTCTGTGAAGGTAAATAAAAAAAAAAGAGGCGTACCTGGGAGGTATGGCCCAAATGATAAATTCTCTGTATATTATCGGTGTGCCTAGGAGGCTCGACTGATAAACGGCGTGCCATTGGAACACGACCGAACCTAAAGCTCTAGGACTTATCATAGGAAGCCTAACATGCCAGTAGAGTAAAAATAAAAATGAGACATTAATTGCTTGAATGACAATTGATTTGTGAAATGAATTCAATTGAATAGTTTTTACTAAATATGTTCAAGGATTTTGAATGAATAAAGTGTGTTGATTTGCTAAAAGCACTTATTAAACGATCAGTATTTATATGTTTATTTATAGAATGGTTTCATGAAATGAAAGTGTTTTGAGAATAGAAGTATAACTTGTGTTATATTATTTATTCAACTTTTAAATGCAAGTAATATTGAAAAATGATACGAAATGAATTTGTTGTTTGATTTGAGAAATGCTCTTAGAAAACAAATTATATATATTGTACCCACTGAGCATGGGGTTGCTCAGCGAGTTATTTCCTTAACTCATAGGTCCGCATTTAGATGATTCGCTGGAGCAGCAGTTGCAGGTCAGTTCCCAGTAGTCAGACTTTATGGAGCAAATTTTGGGATACTGTACTAGATTGTTATTATGAAAATCTTGTCAGAATTCTAATGTAAGGATAATTTTTGCTAGTCTGTAAATTTATGATGTGTTGTTAATTATAGTTTAAGTATGATTAAAAGAGGTTAGCAGTTCTGTGACACTCTAGCTCGTCTTATTCATAAGGTGAGTTGGGGTGTTACAGCCATCGACCTTTTCAAATAATTTCTAGCATCATTTTGACTAGTTAAAATTATTTTTTATAACATTCTATAAAATAACTTAAGTATTTACGTAATTTTTTTTTTTAAAAATGCCAACCTCTTTATCTTTTAATTTTTAAACAGTTAGTGATACGCTATTAAACAATCAAATGCTAACTAATTTTGCCAAACAAATCCCGGTTATACATTGCCAAATGGCAAGACTGTTTTGATCATAAAGATAAACTTGAATAAGCAAAAGCTAAAATACAAAGGTAAGGTAAGCACTAAGCAATATATACCTTAGTGTATCTTTCAAAGCATAATCCTAAAGTATTTGTCTTAATCAACCTTCTTGATTAATTATATTAGTGGAACATTATACCATTTTTTAAATCTTAAGTTGTTAAAGGGGGAGATGGACCAATTTTTGCCACATTCACACAAATACAACTTGTAACCAACAAACATATATAAACAAATATTATATGAATATGTTTCCTCAAAATAAAATATACTACTATATAATATGAATATGATGAGTAGGTGGATTTAAAAATTGTTTTGTGGCTATTTAAAACGAAAATGGTAGTAGTATATTCTTGCGGCATGCTTCTCATTTCTCAGTGGCTGAAGAGACGAGAAAAAGTCATGCCTATACACATTACCCACCAAAGCTTGTATTTTGCAATTTCCCCTTTTTTTTGGCCTACAGAGCCTTAATTTCAATTTTCATAGTGAGTACAGATTTGAACACTTTCACTCTTATAAAACTAAGAACATCATGAATGGGTAATGTGGTTAGTGGAAAAGTTCCTCATTTTAGAGGAAACGATTAATTGGTATCGAAAAAAGTTCTTATAAAAAATCATTTTTGGACCGTCTCACACGCACCCTTATTCGTAATTTCATAGTTCATTAGTGGTTTTCTTTATATCAAAAAAAAAATTATGGAGAAGAAAAAGAAAAGAGAATACCTAATTAACTAATTTAGTGGAGATAATCCATTCAAGTAAGTGGTACAGAAAAATGTTTATCTAACCACATAAATATAAGGATAACTCTTAATTTTAAGTTAAGAAAATATATTAATTGTCAAAAAAAATTAAGAGAATATATTAATTTAATTTATATAAATAACTTAAATTCTTAAATTCCAATTTTATTTCAAGTGACTCGTAAATATATCCTCAGGAAAATTCAAATAAAAAATATATTATTCTGTTTAATGTTCATTTTACTTTAATTACTGTAAAAGAAGAAGAGAATCATACATTCCCCCATCTACTGAGATCAAAAGGAAGATAAACTTTCATTTCTTCATTAAAAAAAAAGAAGAAGAAGAAGACAAACTTATGATTACGAAGGAAAATCTCAAGAAAATGGGCTTCCTCATCTGGTTGGGGCTTTGGGCCCATCCTAAAAGCATCTTTTTGTGGTAGCATTAATAAGAGGATGATCTGCAAGTGACACACCATCCCACTATACTATTTGGCGAACCCCAAAAAATTTACTATAGTTATTGCATGGGAAATAGTATTTTTAAAAAATTTTATAGGTTGTAAATAGTATTATCCCCCTTGTTAGAGACTTTAAGATAAAATCATTACTCTAAAATAATAAAGACTTTTATTATTTTGATAGAATTAGTACCATTTTACCATTTGTCATTTAATGGGTTGGGTTATTTAGTGAATTGGGTTGGAAAAAATAATTATTTTAAGGTGCATGTCAGATTGGTATAGAAAATAGCATAAAAGGTGAAAAAACCGCGTGATTTCTAACAGAGAATAGGTGGATCATAGTTGTAGATAGTTTGGGAGAAAAAACTTGTAGAGCTGCAGTCAACGTATAAAGCTAACCATCTCGGTTCTATGTAATAAGTGTTACAAAATGGTACAAACTAAATAACACATGTACATAACAAATTCAGTCAATTATGAAGAAAAGGGTTCACAATAGATCTTATGCAACCATAATGGTGCGTATGCAAGGTGGTATTATACATTTTGCACTCGTAGTTTAAAAAATGGTCAAATTGATTCACAAAATACCCTCAATTAAAGTGCACTATACTCAAATTTGTATAGTTGGGTGTTAAGCGTTGAAGGTTGGAGGAATAATGAAAATTTCATTTTTCCTTTTAAAAAAGATAGCGTATTTTAAAAATTGTCCATATTTCAAAAAACGATTGTGAAAAATTTGTTCAATATGGTTGAAAAATGTCTAATAGCACCCAACATATACATCATCCTGGTTGTATTTTAATTAGGCAAATTTACTAAAATCTCCCTAGGTTTTACTCTATTTTACATTTTTCTCTCTATCTTTTTTTTAGTAGACAAAAATGTCCCTGTATTTCAATTCTGTTAGACAAATATACTATTTTTTCTATTTTTCTATTAAAATAATGGTAGAAAGATGATTCACTTAAAATTGTTAATAAATTATTATTATTTTTTTAAATTAATCATCAGTTTTTGGACACTAAACCATAGACGCCAACTAAACGGGATGTGAGCCAGGCATGACTACTAAAGTTGGCAAAGCTCTCTCTATCAATTGACAAATGCAAGATCAAAGATGAGAGGAGTTGCATTAAGTCGATTTTTTTATAATTATTTATAATTTTTTTTTAAAAAAACATAAAACATAAAAGAATTAGGGAAAAAAAAATAAAAGTTGGAGGGGGCTGGAACCCGACCAAACACCCCTAGGTTCGTCCATGCTATCGATTTTTAATGAAGTATACTTAATATTTTCATACTAGAATTTTTCAAATGTAGATTTGTATGGGTCTGGTTTAAAAGATTAAAAAAAAAAAGAGAGAATAATTGATTTTAAAAAGTGGTTAGTTTATGAAATGAATAAAGGAATAAAATTTCAGATTTCATTAATTATCTTTTAAATCTAATTGTTAAAGGACATTTGTATTTGAAATGATTATATTAGGATAGAGTGAATCTAAAAAAAAAAAAATTAGATCCTATCAACTTGATGATAATTATATTTATATTGATTGATATTTTTCCCCCCTTTAAAAAACATAATAAGCCATCTTCATCTAAAAAAAAAAAAAAAACAGAATAAGAATCCTACCTTTTGTATATGCACCTCTATTCTAAGTTTGTTAAAAGTATGGATGAACTTTGGACGGACGAGTTTGGCTGTGGAATCTTTCTTTTTCTTTGACCGCCAAATCATCTAAATCGGACATTTGATTTCCCATATTATTATCATTGAGCAAATGTATGCTTTTTTTTTTTTTTTTTGGAGCTGATAGTTTTTGAACAAATTTAAAGTGTGCATGTTTACTTTTGAAAATTATTATAAAATGCTACGTATGAATGTCCCACCTCAAATGCTTATATTTGTTTTTCCTTCTTGTTAATAAGTAATTAGAAAAAAAATAATTTGGTAAAAAAATTAGAACAAAAATAATAAGCAATTTTAATGAAATAGCTATGCGATTATTGTCCAAATAGTTAGAGTGAAAAAGTATTGAAATTTTATAGTGCATTTGGCTGTTCATAAATATTTTGATGAATGGTGAGATTGTTTGAACAACAATAAGGATCTCTTAATATGACATTCGATGAATGAATGACGATAGGGACTAGACAATGGTGATAATTCTCTACTATGCTATAAATAAATTAAATGATGCTAAGTTCTAACTAGTTTAGTTAGTTTTCGAGGCAATTTTAAACCAATTTTATGGAATTGAGAATCAAATAATTCATAAATGGCTCATTGTTATAACTCTAAATGATAGGAGAAAATAAAAATAAATTAAAAGTGAGTTAGTAAATACTAAAAATTGTATTTTATGTAATAATTAATCATAACATAAAAAAAATAAGAAACATTATATGATAAAACATTTAGGACAAAAATGAATAAATGAATTAGATATCAAATGTGGAATATTGACTTGACCTTTGAGCTACACTCATCTAATTATGGAATCGAATTATTTAGATTTTAATACATACAAGAGATCGGCTGGCAATTTAGCTTAATAAAATAAATAAATAAATTTGTATATCATAACACCAACAGCAGTATGTACATGAGAGATTGTGGGAAACCTAGTACATTATTATGTATTTATGCAAGCCAAAAACCAGTCAAGATATAAATGGAAGAACATTATTTTTATTTTTTTCCTTACAAAAAGCCCTTCCATTATTGAGAATTATGAGTGGTGAATAATGAGTCTACAATCTCCATATATAACTGTTTGTTTAGTAGCATTTGGATATTAGTAGTAAATAAAAAAGCACCAAATTTGTCCTCTCTTAGGAAATTGCAAATAAAAGCCTGTATTAATGTTTTTATGTGTTTGTGAATCAGGAAACTTCCTTTAGCAACATGTCATCGAAACCTCCAAATGCCATACCAACTTCCTTACAATTTACTCCTCATTTGAGAAAATCCCAGATGCAAAAAATAACACGCACTTAATTACTACTGTTACTGCTTCAACAATGTCGTCTCGTCGTTTTCTTTGGTTACTTCCAAATTGCAAGAGCATAAATAAAACTAAAACAACTAATTAATTTGGATTAATTAAGATACTTTAAGATTTGGTCAACCAAACTACATAGTACTAATTTAGTCTTTTTTTAGTCCAGAATCTAACATTGACAAAAGCTATCCATCGAAGACTTTACAGGTTTCTTAATTATTCTAAATCTGATTATTGAAAAATAAACTATGGTTTAATTTTGGATTTGTCAGATGATTAATTTTAAAAATAAATAAATAAAACAGATAGGATATGTATTATGGCCTGCAAAGTGCGCATGTTAGTGGACAGTCGACACTATGATTTGGGCATGAAGTTCACATTCCAGAGAATGTGGGAAGTTGGGAAAGAACAACAACCTCCCATTTTTTTCATTATTTCACCGCTTTCTTATTGCTTTGGTTCGGCCCTAATTTAAGGCATGAGCTCTCACGT
This sequence comes from Croton laevigatus, assembly GCA_949640765.1. Lineage (NCBI taxonomy): Eukaryota > Viridiplantae > Streptophyta > Magnoliopsida > Malpighiales > Euphorbiaceae > Croton > Croton laevigatus. Next base: position 16,097 of record CATIWJ010124116.1, on the reverse strand, counting down.
GACTGCCCGCTCTTTATGCTTACTAATATAATTAAGTGACCACTCCTGCCCTTATTAAGTACACCTTACTGTGTTTATTGCATTTCTAAGGTTGTTTAATCAAATGGGGATAAAATAAATAAAAAATCCCACTTATTGTGAATTAAATAATTTGTTTAATATAACAAGTTATATTAAATGTGCTATAACACTGTAGCAGACTGATGCATGATATAGTGTTGAGTATAAAATTGACATGACAAAAAGATCAAAATTTGAATTCTCTATTAATAAAAATCTGATTAGTAAACTTTTTACACACCTTTAAAAATCAGTATTTGTTACACCATTAATAAATGAAATCATAATTAATTTTTCAATTAAAAAAAATAATGGGTGCTCATAATTTGATCAATATATATGAGTATGATGGATTTTCTATTCATCATGACAATTGCAAAACTCACTTCCAACTCGTCCAAGAGAAAGTCTAATCTTTTTTTTTTTTAAAATATGGCATTCTAATCTAAGGGGAGAAGGAAAAGGTAAAGATCGAACCCAAATTTTCCTGGTAAAGTAGTTGCGTTGTCAACCACTACACCAGCTCTTTGTCCTTCCAAGAGAAAGCCTAATCCGAATTTATAATTTGCCAAGGATAGAATTAATTGCAAACCAGAAAATTTACTTTTAATTTTATAACCTATACAATTGGTGAACTAATTGTACTACATTATTATTAAATAAAAGAAAGACTTGGGAGAACTGGCAGAATTTTTTTTCTATACTAAGGTAAATTATTGCATAATGATAAAATTAATGTGCTACCAAATACTAGTAGAGTAATAATAAGACTAAATGAGTAGGTGATAAGGACATGAGTGTTATTATAATTTGATGATATGAAATGAATGGCATGCAGCTGCAATAACAGACCCCATTTCATTGCATTATGTCTTAAGCTAATGTTTCCTTCCTAACAAGAATATTACAAGAATTTAATTTAATTAATCCTTGGTTTGTTAAGTTTTTACTTTTTATGTCAAACAAAGGAAAAAGTTATATATTGTTGACTAGTAGATGTAACATTATCGAACAATATTTGGTTTGGTTGGTTGAGAGAGGTCTATTGTATTTGCTCATACGGCACCTACTGTATTTAGTTATTGTTAACCAAACCTTTTGAAATATTTTGCGCGGCAAAATTGAAATCCCCAGTTGTCACCACCACGTCAGCTATAAGGGAATTATAATTAAAGACTACTTTGGACCGTTTCAGGTCTTTTGTCTAAAATAGCCTTGCTGATTGTTTCTTTTCCCGAATATGTGCTGGCCTTAATAGTAAAAATGGCCAACATTAAAATGCAAACAAGAGGATATTTGTAGGATTCACGAGTGATTCATTTCACCTATTTAATGCCACGATATTCTATTTTTTCCCATCTTTAATTTGGCATAATCCAATATTATGAACGTGACAATTTATGTCCCGTATTAATTCAAATAAAATTTATTATTTTTAATTATTTTAATAGAGTGGAAAAAAAATACTAAATCATTTCATAAAAAAGTATGTATGCGGTGAAATTTATTATGAATATATTGAGCTTTTACAATTTCGCTATCAGTAAAAAAATATTTAACATCTTTTTAGGATAAATTACGCATGGTAAGAAAAAGAGAAAAAAAACGTAGGTAATATTGAAAATTTAACTGAAATCAGAAGTAAAAGGTGGCAACTTAATGCTATTGATTTGATACTACCCTGCATTATTACTACCCCATTTTTCATACGTTTTATGTTTATCTATTTGATCATAATTAATGAAAATTATGAGTTTTGAAGTTAAAATCGAATCTCACGTACGTAATTACGTTGTTTTAATAACTTTTTTTTTTTTCAATTTTCGTAAACTAATTTATTTGTTTAAATAAACTCAAATCAGTTTCCAAAATATTCCAAAAATGTACAAATAAAAAAAACTTGGTTGAGTTAATAGTCAAATGCACTTGTCCTTTTCGATAATGTAAAGAATCCATTTTCTAAATAGTTTATATATTTAAGCAACAATGTTTATGAGCAACCCAATACATAGGAATGCAACAATTTAGAAAACATTTAATTTTAATGATAGAAATTTCAAATTGTAATAAAATAAGTAAAACCCAACCAGTTTAAAAAAAAAAAAAAACCAATAGTGATAAAGGTAAAAAGATAAGTATAGTTGAACAATTCTTAAGGAGATGATCTTGGAAAATAATCTTATAATGATCTGAAAAACTGGTGAATCTGATACTTTTACAGAATACACATATTTTTCTGCTTAGTTTTGACTTTACACAGTAAACACAAAACTGTTACAAACAGAAAATTGCAAAAAAACAAAACAAAATAGAAGTGGCATATGTTCTGTAATTTGTAAAAGCAAACAAATAATATAAATTAATAAAAAAGAAAAGGTAAAAAGGAAGAGAAAAGAAAATCCATAATAATAATGACTAAAGAGTGAGAAGCCAAAAATCAAGAATGCGTTACTTTATTTTTTTTTATATATATAATAATAAAAAGAAAAGTAAAAGTGAAAGCGGTAGTTTTTATGGAGATACAAGTAGCATAATATTATTAACAGAGTGTTGTGTGGTGGTGGGGTGGGCTTGGCTTGGCTCTGGTCATTCATATGGTGATGGTGGGGCATTTGGGATTTATCTTCACGACAAAATCCCTTTCTCTATACCGCATTCCCGCTTCTTCTTGAATCTCGTCCTTTTCTTCTCTTTCTATGCAGAGAAGAAAACTTCTCACTCTATTTTTTTTTTTTCTTTCTTTCGTTCGGTCTATCTTTAGAAATTGCTTGGAAAGTGACATTCTAACGAACGAATTTGATAAGGAGATAAAGGTACTACGATGATTCAAGAATTAGCTTAGCTATGTGGAGCTGCTTCTTCTTCTTCATTCACCATTACCATGGATACGCCTACTAAGACTCAGATCACTACTCCTCTTTCTAAATTCGAGGTGATTCGTTTTTCCTGCTGAATTTGCTTAATTTGGTGTTTTACTTCAACTTCAGTGTGTGCATGTGCTTGATTTTGACTTTTCTGAGATTAGTGTAATTGTTTTTGAAATTTGCTCTCGGTTTATCTGTGTGAATAGCAGTTCAAAGCGCAACAGATCTATGGTTGAATTTCTGTTTTTAATTTAAGCTGTTTGGGAGTGGACGTATTTGTATACATGTTCGGTGTTTGTTGAATTTTTTTACTCGTCTGGTTTATTCGCAATTTCTACTAGAATGAAACTTGGATTTTCTTCCTAGTAGCTTCTTCCAATGCTAGAGAAATTGAGTGTTTCAGTAGTTGTTTTTGGTTGAATTTGATTTACACTACTTTTTTTCTTAATCTTATCGGAGTTGTAAGTTCTTCTAAAACAAGCAAGTTTTTGTATATTTCTCCTTTTTCTTCTTCCTCCTTAAAGTTGGTATTTCTGCCTAACTTCGATTTCCTAGATTTCACAGCCAACATAAATTGATATTTCTTTCTCGTATATTTCCACAGTATTTTTGGGTCTACATTACTTATCCGCCGTTTGTGTGCCAAGGTAGCCTTTGATTCACAAGTTTCATCGCAAAAGTTAATGCTCGAAAATAATCTTTTAACTGAATGAATTTATTTATTTATTTATTTATTTTTCACAAAAGCTTGTGGAATTTGATGGCCAGATATGGAAGGATAATTTCACTTCAGCAGTAATTTGAGATTTAACTTTTTTGAATATGAATTCTGTTTGCCTTTTTCTTTTTTTTTTCCAAATATGAATTCTGTTTGTTTGTTTTTTCTCGGTCATCTTAGCAATAGTCTCTGTTGATGGATGCAGGATTCACCTGTCTTCAACTACATCAGCAGTCTCTCCCCTATCAAGCCAGTCAAATCCATACACGTTACTCAGACATTCCATTCACTCAGTTTTGCATCTCTTCCATCCATTTTCACTTCTCCCCATGTCACTTCTCACAAGGAATCAAGATTCCTAAGAAGGTAACTGCCGCATTTTTTTTTTCATCTTGATTTTTCATTTATTTTTGTGAATCACCTAAAAATCTTGTTCTGAAATCGTACTTTCAGGCATAACTACTCAGATCAATCAAAGCCTGACTTATCCTCTGAAAATGGAAATAAAGCTGGCAGTAGTGAGGGGGATATAGCTCAATTGTACGATAACTCAAGAGATATACAGGAAAATTTTGATCCAGTGTCCATCACAGAAACTTCTGTTGAACCTCCTAGTGAGCATGCAGAATTTGCAATTGAATTGCCACAGAGGTTAAAATATGATTGTGGCAGCCCAGAATGTGACACAATATCTTGTTGTGGTCCTCATGTGGATTGTGCATCAGGATTGGCAGGAATATCCACATTAGAGGTCTCTCAAAATTATTTGCCAGACGATGGAGTGAATGTACCAGGAATACACCTTACCAAGCGAAAAAAAGAAGGTGCAGATTGTGACTGGGAGAGTTTGATAGCAGACACTTCTGATCTATTAATTTTTAATTCTCCTATTGACTCGGAAGCTTTTAAGGGGCTAATGCAGAAATCAACGGATATTGGTGCAAGTGCATCCGGTTCTCTCGATGAGCTGCAAATGCAAATAGTTCCTGTTGGTCCTATTGGAAATGAGATGGAATATCATTCAACTCAACCTGGAGAAACAATTGAGCCTAATGAGATAGACCAGAGACTGGACAACGTGACTGCTTATAACAATCCAGGCGGGGAAGTGGATTACGAGGTGAGAATACCTATTATGAAACTTGTTTCTGTTGGCTGGAAATTATAGAGGATACTCTTTGATCGGATCTTACCTTCAGAGAATTTGAATTTTAGACTGACAATCTTTGTTTTTCCTGACTCCTTTTGTAGGTTGTTTCTAATTTACATCGTGGCATGAGAAGGCGTTGTCTAGATTTTGAGGTGGTAGGAGCTGGTAGGAAGAAATTGGGTGAAGGTTCAAATTCAAATACTGCTATACTTGGACAATCTGATATGAAAACTGCCTCTAAAGATAAGCAGCTGGCTTCTCTTAAGCCTGCCAGTGAGTCTTCAAGGCGCGTTTTACCTGGAATTGGTTTGCACTTAAATGCTCTGGCAATTACTTCCAAGGATAAGATCAACGTGAAGCATGAAACCGTTTCTGCTGGAATAACTTTGCACAGAGCTGTATCTTCGTTACACTCCCCAACTACTGACGAAGAACTTAATGAATCATTAGCACTTGTCTCTGTTGAAAGAGACATGGAGCCAACTGAAAATGATGTTCTGCCTGGGGAAGATGTTTCTCAGGCATCTGCTTCTTTAGTTACTGAAGAGTTCAATCAAAGTAGCCCCAAGAAGAAAAGGCACGCTCCAATCAAAATTTTAATATGTTTACTGCAGAATAATCATCATGATTAATGATGATAATTTTAAGATGTTTACTGCAGAATAATCCTCACGATTAGTGATGATTGTGATTACTGTATTTCAGGCGTAAGTTGGAAGGAGAAAGTGAGGCTTGCAAGCGTTGCAACTGCAAGAAATCAAAATGTTTGAAACTGTAAGTTCTTTTCTATTTCAAATTCTTTTGAATGAAGAACTTTAGATTTTAGCCATGGGAAATAGATCTTAGTTACCATGTAGGATTAACTAGTCAATCCGGCATGCAAAAAGAAAAAAGCTTCCAACTATGTTTATCTTCATTCAATTCTCTCATTTCATTAGCCTTTACCATGTCCTCTGTTTTTTCTTCTCTTGGTTTGAAAATTCATTCATCTGCATTGTTCAAGTTAGCTGGGGAAAATAGATTATATACACCATATCATGTCCATTCTTTTCATACAATATGTTCTCCTGGCAGTTACTGTGAATGTTTTGCTGCTGGCGTTTACTGCATAGAACCATGTTCATGTCAAGAATGCTTCAACAAGCCCATTCACGAAGACACTGTTCTTGCAACTCGAAAACAGATTGAATCTCGCAACCCTCTTGCATTTGCTCCAAAAGTGATTAGGAGCTCGGAATCTGCAACTGAAATTGGGGTTAGAATAAGCTTTATCTTTCTTCTTTACCCCTATGCAACTGTGATTTCCTTCTTTAACTCTAGTTCTTCTGCGAGCCAGGATGAATCCAGCAAAACACCTGCTTCAGCACGACATAAAAGAGGATGCAACTGCAAGAAATCTAGTTGTCTAAAGAAATACTGTGAATGCTATCAGGTTTTCCTCAGAATACACTTCTTTTTGCTTTTTATGCTTCAATTAGACTGATTTTCATTATCATGGATTTCTTGTGAAGGGTGGTGTTGGATGCTCCATTAACTGCAGATGTGAAGGGTGCAAGAATGCATTTGGAAGAAAAGATGGTGAGTTTATTACTTGAAATTTTATATCTCGAACTTGAAATGGTTTTACGGACTTCATTACTTGACTATATTTGAATTCAGGATCCGCTCTTATGGAAACTGAAGCTGAACCAGAGGATGAAACAGAAGGCCATGAAAAGAATGCAGCTGACAAAATCTCACAGAAAACAGAAATCCAAAACAATGAAGGACAAAATCCAAATTCTGCTCTTCCAATGACACCATTACCACTTTGCAGGTTTTAATCCTGAGCTATTTTTCTTTTGTAAATTTGATGTCTGCATATCTTTAGATACTTATAAGGTATTTGTGAATGCCAGACCAATGCTTCAGCTGCCATTTTCATCTAAGGGCAAACCACCAAGATCATTTCTTGGAATAGGATCATCTTCTGGATTGTACACTGGCCAAAAATACAGCAAACCGAATATCCTCAGACCGCAGACCAAGTCTGAGAAACAATTACCAACTGTTCCTGATGACGATATGCCTGAGATTCTGAGAGGCAACTGCACTCCCAGCACTGGCATCAAGACTTCTCCAAACAGCAAGAGGATTTCCCCTCCTCACACCATTTTAGGATCATCAACAGGTCCTCGGAGTGGCCGAAAGTTGATATTGCAGTCTATACCTTCGTTCCCATCTCTCACACACCTCCACAACTGAAATGAAAAATCTTAGTTCCCATAAAAGGTAGATGACATGAAATTCTTTTTCAATCTTTGCCATGTTAAGATGTAGTCAGAGCGATAGTTAGTTCTACCCTCTCCTTGTACAATAATATGCTATCCGTCTCTCATAATCTCCAAATACTTCAAATCATTGTATAATATTTTAACTTTATTTTCACTTCTTCTGGCGTAATAGTATAATTGTTACAGCCATATCCAATATCCATATTATCCTGTAAAGAGTTGAATCTGAGAAACAAGGCGAAAGAGAAAAAACTGCCTGGTGACTCTGTTTGTAGCTAGACTAGATTCTTCATCCTTCCCCGTATTGGAATATTTTAGATGTGAATGCTTTATATTCCCACATGAGACTCACGTGGTCACTGGTCGGTCCATAAATTCGCCGAGCGCTCTAATACTACCGTACGACTTGTCGTTTTCAGACGAATCCAGTCCCCATAACAATTGACCTCAGTTAACGTGCACTGCGCAACCTTTTCCTTATCCGTAAATTGAAAACTCTCAATGACGGAAGAGGATAAAGATCTGCTTTTTACTATATTTATCGAGGTATCATAAAAAAAATCAATTATGTTGAATTTTTTATCCTGCAGGCATAGGACTACGCATACATGCTTCACCTTAAGAAGTTAAACCTTATGGTTTGCTAAAAATGCAGAAAACCTAAGTTTATTGAAATGTAGATTCATAGAACAATATCATACTGCATTGAAAATGTTTAGCTGAAAAATACAAGGGGAGAAAAGCAGAAGGCAATAGCAGCAGCTTCTTATTGTTAGATCAGACTAGTATTAGCATTATCCTAAGCTAGGACTGGTTCAGCCTAACTAATTCAAGAAATGTTCTAAACAAAACAGCATCAAGAACATTTCTTAAGAAACTTTAGCTAACGAATATTACTAGGCTTCTCCCTTCAGCAGTTACCTCAGTTTTCCGGGGTTGAAGGTCTTGCGCATGCGCAGAATCGACCTTTCTTCTGCCTTCTGCTGCTTCTCTTGCTACTACGACTGTAAATGAAATCCTTCAATATGACACCTGTTTTACTCCCAGGAAACTTAAATTTGCCTTTGCTTTTCTTCTCATCATCCATTTTTAGTACTGTGTACTGGATGCTTTGTAACTCGAACTGCAGCCTTCCAATCTTCTCGGATCCCTTCCGTGCTTGTTCCATCAGTCTTTTTGAGCTGACATTGTCAGTCCCTTCTGATATGATCGAAGCATTTTCTTCTGAAGACAAGGGACTCTCTTCAATGTCGTTTGTCAATTGACCATTGGCATTGACTAGTTGTGAAACTGCATCCTCTACTTCTTTTAGTTGTCTTTTCACCCTCTCGAATTCGAGGGCATTGGCCTTCTTCTTGCTCCTCTTCTTCACTTCCATTTTCTTCTTCAAGTCTGCAACAGTTGTTTGAAGGGACTCCAATGTCTGGGCATCAGAAGCAAGTCTCTCTGAGATCTTTCCTCTGTTCCGTTCTCGATTTGGCTCTTTATTCATTCTTGTAGCCAACTCTAGCCTGTCGATGCCCACTTCCCTCTCCACTTGAAACTCCAAAGAGTTATTTCGACTCTTATGACTGGTCCCTTTGAACTGATGGCGAGCATTTTTATCCTCCAAATGAGTAGATTTTTGCTTTTCTATGGCAATGGAAATTGGATTAAGGCTATGGTCATGCTCAGAAGATTCCCATAGCTTGAGCATCTTAGTATCATTCTCCAGCTTCTCCTTGTTGCTTCTCCCATACAATGAACAATCTGAAACCTGATCAAGTTGAATGTCTTTCATCAAAGTTCCATTCTTCACTTCCGAAATATCAACTTTACTTTTATAGGGCTTAGGGTCTTTGGTGGGTACATTATCAAGTTCAGATTCTTCTTTGTTAAGCTTCATTTCCAACCATTCAGCCCCATTTGCTGGAGATTCTAGCTTGACATCGGTGTTTTCTGTTTCCTGCATTGCAAGCCAATCTATTTCATGGACCACATCCTTCTCAACTGCTTTGATTCTATTTTGTATTTCGAGCAGATCTGAAATTCCATCAGACACTTTTCCATCATGTTTGAGTTCTTCCTTTTCCATTTCCTGAGATTGAACAGCGATTTCTACACTCTGATAGCACAAAAAAAAATACATATATTACTATGCAGACTACACACACTCAACAATTGGATCAAAGGATACCTATCTTTAAGTAGGAGCTAAATGGAAAGTAGGGTAGAAAAGAGTTCCATTTTAAGGCCTAAAAATTCAGTTTATTTCTTGTTTACTAAAACATTTAACAGGCAAAGGAGAGAGATGTAAACACGACCCTATGTAGCTATGAGCTTTGGGAACACATGTGAATTGTTAAAATATTTTCAATATAAGACAAACTTTACCTTATGTTCATGATTTCCAGCTTCCAAACACCTTTTGCGAAGTAAGGCCTTGCATTCAAGAGATTCTAGATTTTCTCTTAGAGAAGCTACGACCGGAGCATATGCACACAATTGAGCCTTCACTTCTCCGAGTTCAGTTTCCAAGAAGCCAAATCTTTCCTTCATCTGATCAATCTTGATATCCTTGCTAATATTTTCATCTTCAAGGCTCTTGCAAATTGCAGTCAGCTCATGCACTTTGTTTTCAAGCAAGACCTCGTGTATGGAGGATAATTGAAGATCAAAGTAGAACGATGAAGCCTCAGCTTCGAAGAGCTCAAACTCATTGCTTCTCTCTTGCAACTCCAAACTCAGGTTTTCTTCTCGGGTTCTTCGTTCTTCAACTTCCTTGAATAATGTACTCACTTCTGACTCCAGATTTTCATTTACTTCTTTAAGGTATTGAATTTCATTCTTCTGAGCAGTGCTCTCTTCAGACAGCTCAAGAACCTGGTTCTCCATGCTCTCCCTAGTCATTCTTGATTGTTCACATTCCCTCTTCAGCTCCTCTATAGTTATACACAATTCTGCATTTACATTTTGTGTAGCCTTAAGCTTCTGTTCCACTTCAAAAATCTCAGCAGCTTTCTGTCTGAGAAATTCCTGTTTGATTAGAAGTTGAAAGTTCAATTGATCAATCAAGTCTTTCCCTTCTTGTAGCTCCAGTTTCAATTTCTGAATTGTTTCACTCAGGTGCAGGCTTTCTGATTCTTTAGCTTCCAGCTTCTGGCCCAACATCTCAACCTTAATCTTGAGATCATTGTTAACCAAATGGAGACAGCTCAGATTTTCAGACAGTGTTTCGAGTTCCTCAACTTTTTCAGCCCCAAAGCTCTTGAAAACTGATGAAATGTTACCAAGGGCTAATACTTCCTGGAGAGCATCACTGTTTTCCTCTTCGAGCAGGCACATTTTCTCTTTCAGATCTGATACTTTATTGAGCAATGATCTGTTTTGTCCCAGTGCCTTGAAGTTCGCCTCTTGCAATGTCAGGTAAGAACCCTGCAAACTTACAAAATTCACATTCTGATTTTCCAACTCAGCCTGTAATACTTTCTCATGCTCTTCTCCCTTGCATAGTTCCAGCCTCAACTGCCTGTTAATCTCCAGAAGTTCATGCTTACACTTTTGCAGCATAGAACAATTCTCTGATATTATCTCAAACTCCTGCTCAAGGATTTTCTTCTCTGATTCAAGTTCAGAACCCTCTGATCTTAATTCTCCAAGCAAAGTTAAGAGCACCAAGTTCTCCACAAATAATTGCTGCTTCTCATCCTCATTTTTCAAAAGTGAACCTTTCAGGTCTTCAATGTTGTCCAAAATATGAAGAAATGGAACCTGCTCTGCTTCAATCCCATCATCATGCTTATTAACTGGATCACATTGAACAGCCTTTAACACTTGAAGAACTCCCATTCTCAGCTTTTCAATTTCATCTAATAAGAATTCTATTTCCACCTGCTGCTCAAGATTTTCAGTCTCCAATTCCGATATCAGTTTGTTTGACAATTTGGATCCCTCAACATGTTTCTTGCACTCAAACAACAAAGATAAATTCTTCTCTTCCAAATCTTGTATAAACTTCTGCAAAATGAAGATCTCAACCTGAGCATTTGCTGCCTTGTCTAGTTCTTCTTCAAATTCTTTCTTATTCAACTTGCTTTCTTCTTTCAGAAGAAGGACCTGGTTCTCCAAATCTGCCAATCGGGACTCACTAGACTGCATATAACATGCCCGCTCTTGTTTTTCTATCCCAAGGTAACTTTGCAGCTCTTTTACTTCAAACCGTGTAGATTCCTTCTCCTTCTCCAAATCGGTGTATTTCTCTTCTAATCTAGTAAACCTCCTTTCTAGGTTTCCCAGTCTCTGCTCAACTTTTTCCAGATTAGTCACCAGAGTGCTTCTTTCATTTTGAAGATTAGATTTCTCATTTTTTAGCATCTCACAAAAGTCTTCTAAACTTTTTGACTTTGACCTCAAACCTTCGAGTTCAACATTTGCAGAAGATAGAGAACACTCCAGCAATGTGTCTTTATCCAGAAGTTTTTGCATATTCTCTGTCATGGTTTGTAACTGAGAAAGCAGGATGGCTTTCTCAGCAACAAGACCAGATTTTTCTCCTTGAAGAAACTGACAGGACTCATGCAATTCATTAACCCTCTCTCTTGATTCTTCTAGCTTGATATTCAATTCTGAGAGAGATCTATCCAAAGCAACATTCTTTTCCAGAAGCTCCTTCATACCCTTCAACTTTTCATACAGATCATCCTTTTCATCTCCGTCCTTCTTGCAGACTTCCTTAAGCTTTAAGTTCTCATCTTGCAAATCTCTCACTGATGAAGTGAAGCTGCCAGGATCCAAACCTACAGAGTGCACTTGCTCTATTAAAGCCTGATATCTTCTATTCAAGCTCTCAATCTCCTCCTTCAAATGTGAGATCTCCTGCTGCAGGGAATTACTTAGATCCACCTGCAAAGCAAGTTCCTCTTCAAGTTTATCTTTGATTTCCTTCAAGCCTGAAATTTCATTTTGCAAATTCATCATTGAACTTCTGGATGAACTGTTCAATTCACTGAGACCCTGGTTCTCTTCCTTAACCCGTTGGACGTCTTCTTCCAGGTCCCTGTTGCAGATCTCCATGTCCTTCAAGATTTGGAGCCTCTTCTGAAGCTCTTGTGCCAAAGCTCTCTGCTCCTCTTGAGATTGAGAGTGCAACTTCTGCAAAGTTTGTAAAGCATCTTCAACTTGAACAAACCGTGACTGCTCATGTTGCAGTGAATTCTGTAGCCTCTGCAATTCATATTCCCTCTCTGAAAGCTCTTTGTCCTTTGTTGCTATCTTCTGCACCAGATTGTCTGCCTCCAGTTGCAGTGATTGATTTGATCTTTCTAGCAGGGAATTCTTTTCTTCTACACTTTTTATTTTTGTTGCACCTGCCAGAATTTCAATGTTGAGTCTTTGAACATCTTCTTGGGAATCAGAAATTTCACGCTCCATTTTAGCTATTCTCTCCAAACACTGCTTATAACGAAGTTCTACAGCTTCTTTCTCTTCAGTCAACCTAGCAAGAGCTTGCTTCAAAGCTTTAACTTCATTTTCTGCTCTTTCAGCTTGTTCATTAAGTATTCTAGAACTTGCCTCTGCAAGAGAGACTTTACCCTCCAGAACTGATATCGTTTCAAGACATTGTTTGTACCGAAGAAGACCGGCTTCCTTTTCAGCTTCCACTGCAGAAAGTTCTTGCTTGAGATTTTGAGCCTCTATTTCTGCTTTAGTCGCTGTCTCACTAAGTCCCTTTGCATCCTCTTGAGCTTGAGAGATCATATTCTCCAGGCTAGAAATTCTGTCCAAGCATTTGTTGTATTGAAGAAGACCAACATCTCTCTCAGATTCTAACTTAACAAGAGTTTCCTTCAGGATTTTAACTTCAATTTCAGCTTTGCTTGCTCGCTCATCAAGCTCCCCAGCTTCCTTCAGTTCTTTCTCCAGGCTAGATAACTTCTCCGAGCTTTGCTGGTACTGGAGAAGAAGAGCTTCCTTTTCAGCTTGAATCTCAGCAAGAGTTTTTTTCAAATTCTGCACTTCAGTTTCAGCTCGCTTTTCAGTTTCACACTTCAGCTTCCCTTCTGAAGCCTTTGAAACTGCTAATCCTGACCCAAAGAGGTCATGAAGCTGTTTTAAACCTCTCCTGCTTATTCCAGAGTCTGATCCATCTGAGCACGCTCCATTGCTTTTCATGGCATGCAGGTCAGCTGAAGAGAGTCCCAGTGCATTATGCAATTCATCAGGATCAAGCAATGCACGAATTGGGTGAGGCATCTCTGGTGTGTGAGGCTCACCCTCAGGAGCTGAAGAGCTTGATAGTGAATCATCAGCCAGCATATAAGGTACTTGATTAGGAAATGCTTCCGCCATGGTTCGATGGGCTTGGCGTAGCTCCCCAGTTGCATGATCATATCTCTCTGCTAGTGCACGGTAAGCCCGATAGAACTCTTCGACCAATTTCATCAGCTCAGGACGCTTTTTATAGTACATTTCTGCTCTCCTTGCAAATGAATCTGCATCTTCTTCAATGAGCTTGATCATTGCTTTTACTTTGGCATCCATATCTGTTCACACAAATTATATTTATTGAGAAAATAGCTGATGAATTGCAAAAAAACACAGATATAAACACATCAGTTCCATTTTAACTAAAAAACATTCAATGAAAAACAAAATCACAGGTAGTAATTAAAAAACAAAATATCCACCCTTCAAAAGAAACAATATGGAACAATTTAAAGATTTCTAAAGAAAAGTAGGCTAAGTTGTTAACAAGAGGAAAAAAATTTTGTCATGTAGGTAGGTCTTGATCAGTTGCAAATTAGTAAAGAACAAAGCACACAAGCACATGGCACGTTTACACAACAGTAATTGAGAAAAGGCTATAATGCACCATTGAAATATGTTATACGGTGCAGTCTGATAACTAAGATTTCAGATCCGTTATGTTTCAGGTACTTTTCTATTAGCATGTATGTTTTTAGTAAAAGCAAAAGCTCTGACATGATAAACTTTTAAGTACAAGAAAATCATGCATTTTAAGGTGATCAGCTTAGACTATCTAAGAAACCAGAAACATTTGATTATGACAAAGTTTTCTGGACGCATTCCCCTTTCAATTTCTAAGTATCCTTAGTGTTTTCTGCAAGCAATTATCTATCAACTTTGCATCCAACCCAGCAAATTCTTTGCAACAGTTCTGACCATCACTGTAATAATATGAGTAGATCAAAGAAAAGAATAAATACCTGTAAGATTTTCCTGAAGCCATTTTGAATTCTTTGGACTATTGTGGCTATCCCACCACCAAGAGTACAGTCGCCTGGATTCAGAATGTGATAATGCAGCCATGATTCCAGCCAATAGCAAAAAAGCAACAGGTATGGACTTTGGAAATGTCTGGTCCTTGCACCAGTAATAAAGACCTAAGTATTGGATCCAGGCCAGACTAGTGATATAACTTCTTCCAACCACTTAATTTGTAATGAAGCCAGCTTTCAGATCTTTGTTTTCCTCTTCTTCCGACCTATAAAGACAAGTTCATTAACAACCATGAAATATTATTCCAAGTAACTCACAATTTTACAAAGATTTAGTATACAAAATACCTGCTCAATTGATCAAGTAGGCCACTATTTCTCCAGCCACATGAACAATTCAGAACTCTGAACACCAAGATTGTAAATAGAAAAACAATAAAAATCAAACCTTCAAAAACCTGTAGATTGCAAAACGTAAGTGAATCTATTGTCTATCAATGGGGAAAGAAAAGAAATCAGTACATGAACTGAAATATAATGGATCCATTCTTCTTTTTTTCCCCCCAAACCATGAAGAACAAAGAAAAAATGCAGCACAATAAATGATTGAACAGTAAAAAATTGACAAGAAGGAACAGAAAACTGGCATAATCAAACAGTATGACTCCATAATAGAAGAAGTACAATTTAACAAGGACCATAAACTTGAAAGCATACCCACAAAAACACTAAATCGAGAAACAGCTAATGGAATAAATCTACCAGTCAACAACAATAGATACTCGATCTTATAGCAAAATTGAATCGCAAGAAGCACTTAGTCAAAATACAAAATTATCAAATGAGCCACCAGACTACGAACCCATCAAGGGAAAGCAAAATCAAAGTTCAAATGAACATCAAACTATGAACAGAAACTGATCCTTTACCCATACAATAAAATGCGATGATGGATTTTTGAACTGAAGTAAAAACCACTATCCAGAATAACATAAAAATACAAACTTCAAAAACCACCATCCAACCAAATGGGTATTACAAAAAAGAACAAAAATGATATCTTGACGGCCATTGCAGATCAAAAACCTACCAAAATGAAAACCAGAAATAAGTTATGATCACTGATCAGCAGCTGCAACGCCGACGCTAAACACCCAGCTGCACTGCATTATCGTCACAGTCACCCCATTTTCTCTCTCTAACTCAAACTCTCACACAAAGACTCTATCTTTCTCTCTCTACAGAGAAACATCGGCATTATATTCTGAAAATTCGGTAGACTGACAGTAAAAAGAGAGTGACAAAAGAAGATAAAAATTTGGTAGAGAGAGAGAAGACTGGCTTATTTTTTTACAAGAAAGAAAAAAACTTGCACATGTATGAATAGGAATGAATAGTACATATTTGCAGAATAAAAAAGGGGATTAAGAAGGACAACAAGACCTTATAATTATAATTGTGTGTGTTAATTGGGGTTAATGATGCGATTAGCGGTTAATGGTGGAGATACTGATAAACGGTCACATTCTTCAATTTTGGTATTTCTTGTCGGTACCCTTTGATGAGGCAGAGATGATGGGGATGGCCAAAGTACCACGAAAAGTATGTTAAATGACTAATCTGCCCTTGCTTAAGATCTGAATAATGTTCTTTTTTGGATTCCGGGATCTGATTTTTTCCTTTATTTTCTCACAATTGTTTACATTATTTAATTCAAATAAAATAATAAAATCTTTACCTTAATTATTTGCTTAAACAAAACAAAAACAGATAATGGCATTTTAGTCTTCTTGTAATTTTTGGTCCATGTGGTTA
>CATIWJ010124032.1:0-11453 GCA_949640765.1 Croton laevigatus | reverse complement strand
AGAGCATCTAATCTAGATGAGATTTTACAGGAAAGTTAGGTGACCGCACAACAAGTACTCATTTGCACCAAACAAATTGGAGGATATTGCAACTTACACGTCCACCTTTTTTTTTATCCTTTATTTGAGCAAATTGCATGGCAGAAATCAATTTTCAATAATTTTTAACCTACCGGAATTAGTCGAATTAGTGGGAATTCTTCAAATAGTTAATTTGGTTTCTAGTAAGCAATTAAGATTAAAGAAATCCTACTACAAACAGGCAGAAAACTATAACAAATGAAGAATAGAGAAGTATGAGAGCCAAATCAGATTTATATCAAATGGAAATCTTGTTATCAATAACTTATATTACAATGAAAACAAACCAGCATTTTTTTTTCATAAAATCTTCAATCAGGAAAAAAAATTGTGAAACCGAAACAAATTGAAACAAACAAACCTATACTTTATAAATCTCTCAGAGTTTAAAAAAGAAAAAGGAAAAATGGGTACCAATTGACACCCAAAAACAGTGGTGATTATAGTGCAAGCCTTGACAAGAAAGCAAAATCGAGGGTTGCAGATGAAATCTTCATTTTTTTTTTTTCGGAAAAAGAAAGAAAGTAAAACAAAACTTCTCAGCATAATATAATAATGAAAGAATTGGAGCATTTTGGCAATCAACTCCTTGCCTTTTGAAAGTCATCAATCCACAGTCCAGAAACATGGAAGGATAACAAAGCAAAGAATGAAAAGGGTAACAAGCTAAGCTACCCACTCCTTTGAAACAAAAACACAGTAATTTTTTTTTCCCCTTCAAATCCCTATTCTTGAATTACTTAGAAGCACTTCCTATGCACGATTGATGGCCCGGACTCATCATATTCTGCCTTGGCAATCCACATCTGCACCAACAAACAATTTTTACAATGAGAAACCGAAATTTAAGTATCCAGTGAACTTATAGTAGTAGTAAGAAAGCATTTGTGAGCTTGAACCAACCTGCTGGAAAGTGCTGAGGGAAGCCAAAATGGAACCACCAATCCAGACACTGTACTTCCTCTCTGGTGGTGCAACCACTTTGATTTTCATGCTGCTCGGGGCAAGTGCAGAGATTTCCTTGCTCATTCTGTCAGCAATCCCCGGGAACATGGTTGAGCCACCACTAAGGACAATGTTACCATATAAGTCTTTCCTAATATCCACATCGCACTTCATGATGGAGTTATATGTGGTCTCGTGGATGCCTGCAGATTCCATTCCAATCATAGATGGTTGGAAGAGGACTTCTGGGCAACGGAAACGTTCAGCACCAATGGTGATAACCTGCCCGTCAGGCAATTCATAGCTCTTCTCTACTGTAGAGCCAGTTTTTGCTGTCTCTAGCTCCTGCTCATAGTCGAGAGCAATATAAGACAGTTTTTCTTTCACATCCCTCACAATTTCCCGTTCTGCTGTGGTGGTGAAAGAGTATCCACGCTCTGTGAGGATCTTCATGAGGTGATCAGTGAGGTCACGGCCAGCCAGGTCAAGACGAAGGATGGCATGTGGGAGTGCATACCCCTCATATATGGGGACCGTGTGGCTGACTCCATCACCAGAGTCCAAAACAATACCTGCACAGGCAATTCCAGAACAATCACACTAATAGAATTACATGAATTATATGACCGTCTCAATTGAACTATCCATCAAAGATCTATGAGAAAACCAATTTGGGAAATCACTTCATATGAACTAGTAGCTAACTAACCAACAAACACTACTAAGCTATATCAAAATCAACACAATCTCACACATTACTATTATTATTTTTGACAAACTATGGTTTACTTTTTTGAGTTGAATCATAATTGGACAACTATCATGAAAATAATTAGACTGCTTACCAGTTGTACGACCACTGGCGTACAAGGATAGAACAGCCTGAATGGCAACATACATGGCAGGAGTATTGAAGGTCTCGAACATGATTTGGGTCATCTTCTCACGATTAGCCTTAGGATTCAAAGGAGCCTCGGTCAGAAGTACAGGGTGCTCTTCTGGGGCAACACGAAGCTCATTGTAGAATGTATGATGCCAAATCTTTTCCATATCATCCCAATTGTTGACAATACCATGCTCAATTGGGTATTTCAAGGTCAAAATACCTCTTTTGGATTGAGCCTCATCACCAACATAAGCATCTTTCTGGCCCATGCCAACCATCACACCAGTGTGACGAGGGCGGCCAACAATACTGGGAAACACAGCACGCGGAGCATCGTCTCCAGCAAATCCAGCCTAAAAGCAAAAATTGGAATTAATTGCCAGAAACGATATGCAAAATTAATACAATAACAAGCTTTATCTACAAATTGCTAGATATAAAAATCAGGTTGAATTAATTTGTTAAAGGAGACTTCAAATTGACCTTAATTATTGGGACTATATCCCATCTCAAAAATACACTTGGAAAACAAGATATGATTTCCAGAAAATGAAAACCACACAAATGAAAATAACAAAAACAAGCCTTCTAAAATTTCAAAGAATTCTTATACAAATGCAATAAAATTCATGACATCTCAGAGAAACAATACAAGATTTCCAGAAAATCAAAACAACAGAAATGAAATTAACATAACAAACATTCTCAACTTCCAGTCAATAATTTTATTACAAATACAATAAAATAAAAAGAATCAATCACTTGTACCTTGACCATTCCAGTTCCATTGTCACAAACAAGGGGTTGAATATCCTCACTATCAGCCATTTTCTACTTCCTGTCATGCAAGATTAAAAGGTTTCAAAAACAACATTAAAAATTAATCCGTTTATCAAATAAAAACCATTAAATTTTAATCAGAAGAAAAAGAAAAGAAACAAACTCAACGACAACTTCTGTGGAAGATGGAATGGAAGCTTAAAGATAAATCAAAAGGCCAATGAGAAAATAGTGAAAATGAGAGAGAAATTAAAGAGAAGAGGAAGACGAAGCAGACCTTATTAATGGAGGAGAGGAGAGTGTATTTGAATTGGAGAGAGAGAGAGAAAGAAAAGGTCAGTTATAATATAAGGAAGAGCGAGATGCAATGAGAGCCGTAGGATTGTAATATGTGGGCACAACTTACTTAGAAGAACGCGTCACGGGCTTCCTTTACAACCACTTATTTTTCAAACTTCAAATCCGCCCTTCGCGCGATTCAGTATTCTACTTCCATTTTTGTTTTTCAATTTTTTATTTTTATTTTTCCCACTTTTCTTGATTTATAGGGATGTAATCGAATGAATGAAGCCCAACGAGAGTATTGCCCTTTTCAAAGTAATCTCAAATGAATTTTATTTACCCAAGCTTTGAGTAGCTACTGAGCGGAATATTTTCTATAAGATCATAAATGAAAAAAAAAATAAAAAAATTATGAGTGGTTAATTAGATAAAAATTATTATTTAAGTATTAATTAATTATTAAATTATAATAAATTTAAATTTAACTTAAAAAAGTTGATTTAATATTTATTTTAAGTAAAAATAAAATTAAATGAGCTTATTAATAAGCTTGAAATGTCGAGTTTAACTTATTTAATTATCAAACCAGTTCATTTAGTTTTTCAACAAATTTTAGTCGAGTCGAATTACGAGCTATTTAAAAATGGTTTGGTTCATTTACAACCTTGACTCTTGAGTTATAATGAAATTATGTTAAAGATGTGTTTGTACAGGGTTAACAGTAAATTAAAAATTATAGGAGTAATAATTAACCTCTTTTATTGACTACATTGCACAAACATAAACATAAAAGCAAATACAATTATACAAGACATAACATAGAACATACACATGACAACAATTTTTTAAAATTAAGACATAACACGTTTATAACACATTATGAAAATGGGGAAATTATAGTAGATAGCACAATTTTGAAGTTTTGCTTGAGTAAATAGCAATTTTTTTGCTCTTTTATAAATATGCTCTTAGTTAAATTATTATTATTTTTTATTTTTTATACCAGCTGTTAGTATATAAATTTATTTTCTCACGTGCCTCCTGCCTCATCATCACAGTTGCCGAAAAATAAATTTATTTTCTTCCAGCTGGAGCTATCGTTAGTTGCCTGTTGGCGAAAAATAAATTTATTTCCTTTCACTGCCAGTCACTAGTCACTGGTATATAAATTTATTTACTCTTATTTCTTTACACTATCGCCCACTTCTCTTATTTTCTTCCACCGTCGGCCACCAGTAACCGGTATATAAATTTATTTTTCTTATTTTCTTAAATAACTTAGATATAAAATTTTATTTTCTTCTATTTCGGCACCTTTTCTTCACCAAAATAACAAAAACACGTACTCAATTCAACAATTTTTTTATTTTCTTAACAAACTTAGGTATATAAATTTATTTTCTTCTATTTCCACACTTCTTCTTCACCAAAATAACAAAAATATGTTCTCAATTCAACAATTTTCTCTTTTTTTTTAAAAAAAAAAAACAGCCTTAGGTATATAAATTTATTTTCTTATATATTCTACAAATCCAAAATCATTAACAAATTGATCGGTCAAACAGAGGCAAGAAAACACTGTTTTTCCAGGAAAAAAAAAAGTAAGAACCACCAATTATAGTAGGATCTAAAACCAACTCTCAATCAAATCAAACAAGTAATTAAAGTATAGATATTCGTGATATCTAAGTCCAAGAGAGTAGCCTAGTGGTAAGTCACCTCTTTCTAAAACCTGAGATCCCGAATTTGGTCAATCTCTTTTTTTAAATTTCCCGAGTAGAGTGGAGTATCTATATTAAAAAAAAAATATTCGTGGTATGCAAATTAATAGGTGAAAATCCAAATATGATCTATAAAAGAAAATATAACATTGTTTAAATTAATTATAAGCTCAACCATAGAATGAAGAAACTCAATAGGAGGAAAATTGTATCATTCAAAAAGAGGAAATTTCCAAAACTTCTTTCTTTAGTGTAAGAATGGCTATCTCTGTTGTGAAGTGTAGGAAAAGAATAATCCAAAATTTATTACTTATCAATATAAGTTTTAGGCTACGAATTTGTCCAATTTTTCAGCAGAAACAACATCCTGCAAATCTGATTTCTACATTGATGTTATAAAAGATGATCATGATCACCGAACGGCGACTGACGATGGCTTTATCCTCTTTCGAGGCTTCCAATTCTTCTTCATTGCTTGGTTTTCCGGCGATGATGGAGGAGGAGCAGCCGTGATTTTTTTTGCAGTTGCTTTTGGAGTGTGATGGTTTGCGGCTGCGATGGAAAGGATCATGTAGGGAGAGAAAATATTAAAATGGTTTGATGAGTGTTTTTGTATGGCCAATTTTGGAATTTTCAAAATATTGTGGTTTTTATTGTGCCAATTTATTTTTGGGCTATTTTCCAAAAGTGAAACATATAACGGTGCTATTTCTTAAGTTTGCCCGAATTCAATAAAATCATCATTAAGTAAATAATCTTTTCAATAAAATCATCATTAAGTAAATAATCTTTCTCATAAAAATATCATAAGTTCGAATAACTTACTAATGATACGAATAAGTCATAACATAATATAAGAAAGACAAAATAAAAATTAAACGAGCTTATTAACGAGCATGAAATTTTGGCTTGAGCTCGGTTTGTTCGAACGAGCTTTAGTCAAGCCCGAGCTTCGAATAGCTCGCGAGCTGCTCGACTCATTTATAGCCCTAGATTTAGAGTATCTTTATTAAAAAAAAAAAAATTGATCTTCTTTCATTGACTTTATATATCTATAATATAAACTAGTTCACAATTTGTTAGGATTATTATTTAACTCAATAAAAAATTTCTAGTTTATGCAAGTGAACTTATAATTGATGTAAGTATTTACAATTTAGAAAATATTACTAAAATGTTTGTGATGTTAGTAATACTATACTATTATTTTGTCAGCCTTTCATACATTTTGCACCTCTAATTTTGTAGGGAGTCACGTACACATCCAAAACTAAACTTTGTATAATTTTTTGCACTCAATTCCTAAAATTAATCACTTTTACATCCTAAAATCTAATTCGAACGAAATTGACAAAAAAAAAAAATTAAGTAAAACTTCTTAGTTTTATTAATCTAAATTGTTCGTGATACATTCCTTACTTGATTTGTAAAAAGTTTGATTCCGTTTGAGTTCAAATTTTAAATGAGCCGAACATTTGTGCTCCAATAATAAACAAGCCGATTTCAAGCCGAACAACAAAGCTCTCGAACAAGCAATATTACGGCGACAAGGACCAACTTCCCCATGACGAATAATTATAGTAGAATAGTGACGGCACGTCATCCGCTGACATGTAGTAACCAACAAATAAAATTAAAGCACGTGGCATTAATTTTAATTATATATGAATAATTAATGATGTATTTAATACAGTTATTTATTATTTTTTCATAGGTAATTAAAATTAATGTCAAATGTATTAATTTTATTTGTTAGTTACGATATATCAGCGGATAATATACCGTTACTGTTTCACTATATAATTATTCCCCATGACAGTAGAGTTTCAATAACTTCAACAAGAAAGTATTAGCGTCAAACGATTTACCAAATGATCAAAGAGGTGTTTATTCCACCACGACTAAGTTTCCATGGCAAAAATAGAACACCAATCAATATCATCTCTACGCAAGGTTAATTTGAGATTCCTTCCAATCCATAAACTCACATTATCATTAAAGAAAAACTGAAGCAAGGACTGGCCATAATAAAGTAAAGGAACCTAAACTGCCTTCTTCATGGCATAATTATCATCTCTAAGTATTATTAAATAAAAGAAGACACTATCGAACCGGATAACACCGTAGCGCTCCCTTTTGCACGAAATAGGTGTTGTGGTTGCTGAGACCTACACATCTCTAATATTACCTCTATTTTTCTCATATCTTTACATTCACTATTTCACCAATACCAATACAAATCCACTTTTCACAAATACCAATACAGAAATAATAATAAACAATTACTAACTCTTTAAAAAAACTTACTTTTTCACCAATACCAATAAAAAATTAATAATAAACAATTACAAAACTTACTATAAATGGAAATATAAACAAATCAAAAAAACACCCAAAAACGGAAATGTAAACATATTATGAAAACGGAGGAA
Source organism: Croton laevigatus (assembly GCA_949640765.1). NCBI lineage: Eukaryota > Viridiplantae > Streptophyta > Magnoliopsida > Malpighiales > Euphorbiaceae > Croton > Croton laevigatus. The sequence goes on along the minus strand of CATIWJ010124032.1, from coordinate 4,326 downwards.
GTATATAGGGTTGTTAAAATCTTAAAGTTCATTTTTCCCAAAAAATTCTTATGTTATTATTCAAAGAAATTCACTAACCACGTACATACATACATCACATCAACAATTTGTGAAAAAAAAAAAAATTTCCTGAAAAGCAATATTATAATTTGTAAGTGTACATAACTACTACACCAAAATTAATAATTTTAGAAGAATTATGGACAAAAAAAAAATATAACTAATGGACAAATATCATGAAGAAACGAAAGACACGGCTTTGGATTTTATTAGCAACATCAAGGATTTGATTCTTATTCCATGCATCAATTGTTTGAATATTTCAAATAATTAAGGATTTGCCTCAATAAATTTTACAATAATTTGTTTAAAATAACTAATTTAACACAAATCCGAATTTTATTTGTGTGCCAAACATAAAAATGTAGATTTATGAATAAATTTGATGGAATTCATTTGTTCCCCAAAGTTTTTTAAAGATAATAATTATCTGCGAGGAAAAAGTATTTGGGGTGCAAACTAAAAAATGCATGTTTTCTTGCTGAACATTAACAATGAAAGAATTGGACCATTTTGGCAGTAAAATCCTGAGCTTATCAAAAGTTATCACTCGAACATTATAGTAAACATAGAATGACCACAAAGCTAGAATCAAAATAAGGGGGTGAGCTACCCACTTCTTCCCAATGTAACAAAACAGTAATTTTCCGCTTTTCTCTCCCTCCAGAAAAAGAAACCTATTCTTGATACATTTAGAAGCATTTCCTATGAACAATAGATGGTCCAGACTCGTCGTATTCGGCCTTTGCAATCCACATCTGAAATCAAGAAACAAGCGGACCAAGTCAACAATAAGCAAAAAAAATTGAGTAAGAAGAAACATTATTCAATATTGATGAATGACTTTCAACTAACCTGCTGGAAGGTGCTGAGGGATGCTAAGATCGACCCACCAATCCAGACACTGTACTTCCTCTCTGGTGGTGCAACCACCTTGATTTTCATGCTGCTCGGGGCAAGTGCAGAGATTTCCTTGCTCATTCTGTCAGCAATGCCTGGGAACATGGTTGAACCACCACTGAGGACTATGTTACCGTACAAGTCTTTTCTAATATCGACGTCACACTTCATTATGGAGTTGTATGTGGTCTCGTGAATGCCTGCAGATTCCATTCCGATCATTGATGGTTGGTAGAGGACCTCCGGACAACGGAATCGCTCAGCACCTATTGTGATTACCTGCCCATCAGGCAATTCATAGCTCTTCTCAACTGATGAGCTCGTTTTGGAGGTCTCCAGCTCCTGCTCGTAGTCAAGAGCAATATAAGAGAGTTTTTCCTTCATGTCCCTCACAATTTCCCGTTCAGCTGTGGTTGTGAAAGAATATCCACGCTCTGTAAGGATCTTCATCAAGTGATCAGTGAGATCACGGCCAGCAAGGTCAAGACGGAGGATGGCATGTGGCAAGGCATACCCCTCATAGATGGGGACTGTGTGGCTGACACCATCACCAGAATCCAACACGATACCTGCACGGCAAATTCCGGAAATTACTCTCATTGTGATAAACATCAAAGAAATGATCTCAAAACAAAACTCCAAGAAAACAAGCACTTTGGAAAAACTCAGTAGTACACATACATCAATGTTATGATTCGCAAATTTAGCAGTAGGATCAAGGAAATCCATTTGACTGCTTACCAGTTGTTCGACCACTAGCATACAAGGATAGAACTGCCTGAATAGCCACATACATAGCAGGAGTGTTGAAGGTCTCAAACATGATTTGGGTCATTTTCTCACGATTAGCCTTGGGATTCAGCGGAGCTTCAGTTAAAAGTACAGGGTGCTCCTCAGGGGCAACACGAAGCTCATTGTAGAATGTGTGATGCCAAATCTTTTCCATGTCATCCCAGTTGTTGACAATACCGTGCTCAATTGGGTATTTTAAAGTTAAAATACCTCTCTTGGACTGAGCCTCATCTCCGACATAAGCATCTTTCTGGCCCATGCCAACCATCACACCAGTGTGACGAGGGCGACCAACAATGCTGGGAAATACAGCCCGTGGAGCATCATCTCCAGCAAAACCAGCCTAAAACCAATAAGTAGTTTAGAAAAAGAATGTTTAAAGGTTTGAAAATAGGTAGCCCCACTCACTGCCCATCTGCATGCAATAAAGCAATAGCAATAAAAAAAATTAGATTACCAACCTTGACCATTCCTGTTCCATTGTCACAGACAAGGGGCTGAATATCCTCGTTATCTGCCATCTCCTAGTCTGTAGAAACAAAAGCAATCAGTCAAAAGTACAGCAAGAACACCAGCCTGCAAAGGGATCAATGTCTGGGAGATGAGATCAAACACATCAGAATTCAAATTAACACTCTTATAACGCTTTTCAATAGCTATTTCGATGGCCTTGTGTGATTTATATTCTCTCTGTCATCCACAACTCCCACTTTCTTAAGTATAAAATATAATAATCGAGATCCCATAACCAAAAATGAATTTGACTAATCAATAAACCAGAATACAAATCAAAACCAAAACAACAATGCTCCATTTCAATTCTAGCAACATTTCTATGGGAATGCGATTAAACAAAATTTTTTCCCCTTTTCAGAGGGAGTTTAATGCGATTTAACAATAATCAAATTACTATCAATTTCACCTTTCTAAAATTTCCGATCATCCAATACATTGGATGAAATAAGAGCCTAGGATCACATCAGCTTATACAAGAATAAAAAATCACAAAAAATAAAAAAAAAATGCAAAACCAACAAAATCCATGAAATAACAGAACAATATGACAAACAAAGTTCGGAACTTTCCTGCAAGATACAAAAATGAAGCCTAACATACATCAAATCAAATGATAGAGACGCAAGGAGATAATGTAATGCTAATTAGAGATTAAGGAGAGAAAGCGAACCTTAATTTAAAAAAAAAAAAGATTAATCAGAGAAAAAGGAGAAGAAATGGTATTTGAAAGAAAGCGAGAGAGAGATGGCACCAAAACGAGAGTGAGAAATACGAAGTTCAGTTTCTTCGTTTTGAAAGCGAAATTGAAAGGGTAAACATAAGGAATCACGAGATGTAATGTGGGCCGTCGGATTCGTTTTAATATATTGTGTGGGTGCAACTTACAGAGAAGAACGCGTCACGGGCTCGCTTTGATATGATCTGAGGTTATTATTGCCTGTTGGATCCAGCTCCTTCCGGTTTTCCAGTCATTTGTATTTGTATTTTTATTTTTTTATATTTTACCCTTCTCTTATATTTTAAATTTTTTTTTGTGAGTATGTATTTAATCAGGTTGATTTTCCCCTTTAAAAAAAAAAATTCAGGTTGATTTTCAGTTCACTGTTGCTAAATGTAGCTTAGTTAACAAAAAATAAAATTATTATAAAAAAATTTGTATAGATTGTAAAGGGGCGTTGGTTGGGGGTAATCAGGACATGGAAAGGGAATGAAACTCTTTGTGGTTGTTTGTTTGGCCTTTTTAATCATTCCCTTACCCATTTTTAGTTTTGGCTTTCCCCCCAATTCCTCCAAATTGATTCCCCAACTCTCCAAGGGTTTTCCATTCCCTTTCCCTTCCTCATTCCCTAACCAAGAATAATAATAATAATAATAATAATAAATATTATTAATAATAAATATAAATAAATGATAATAATAAATAAATAATAATAATAATAAAATAAATATTATTAATAATAAATAATAAGTAATAATACTAATAAAATAAGTAATTTCAAAAAGTACTTAATTAATTTCGAGTAGAGATGAGAAAAATAACAGCAACTAGCCAACCACACCACACGAGCAGTTTAAGTCCTCGGTTTGGAATTTATTTAAACTGCAAGTTGTGGTGCGTTTGCATTTTGCACTGCTAGGAAACTGCGGTTTATGGTTTAACCGTAAACAATATATAATATATATAACATTTTATTTATTTTTTATTAATTGTGTCAAAACAGCATCGTTTAACATGTAAAATAAAAGAAAAAAGTTCAAACAGCATGTACTGCTCGTAAAACCACAATTTAAACCACAAACCGTAAATGAATTGCACCATTTTATAAAATTTTGAGGTCTTAATTATTATTGCAGAACCGCTCACAAAACCGTAGTACCGTTTAATTTCTCTACGATGCACTTTGCAGTTTCCATTTTTATAAAATTGCAAAATGCAGTGCGGTTCGCATTTGATCTGTGATCCATTTATTACAATATGACATACAGTTTACTATATATTTTTACATTACATATTTTTTTTAATCGATACATTACATTTTTGTTAAAATAAAAAAAATG
>CATIWJ010124010.1:0-26291 GCA_949640765.1 Croton laevigatus | reverse complement strand
AAATTGATGTTTGATAGCACAATTTAAAGTCAAAATTTTGTTTTTCTTATTAATTAATGTAAATTGTATACTAATTCTTATTTACTTGTGTATCACTTTAAAAGTTTCAATTAACATAAATAATTTAAAATTATAATAACTAAATTAGTGACAAAAAAATTGAATAATTCAAAAAAATCACCATTTTAAATTTTTAATATCTTAAATCTTAAGTATCTAGATTTCTTTTTTAATTTACGTTTATCAATTCATAATTTTTGCTTTCCTAAAAAAATCATAATTTTTGTATAGTAAATTTCAATTTTAGAAAATAAAAATTTATATGATGGTAAATATATTTTAGGGAATCTTCTGAAAAATAAATTAAAAAAAAAAAAAGAACTATAGTTTAGAGGTAAACTTTTTTTTTTTTTTTTTTTTGAAAAGAGGCTACTTAAAAAATTGTAAAATAGGGTTAATAATATAGTCAAATTATTGGGTATGTGTGGGGTTATTAACTCACTTAAGACGTGTCTTAGTTGTAGTTAAAATACATATTATATGGATGGGAAAAATAGATTACTATACATTACATTAGTATATGAATATATGATACCAACCAAATAAATGTTTAATATAAAGTTTATTGACAAATAATGTACATACATTTTTCTTTTTTCAATACAATGGAGTAATTTAATCCACTCCCACATAATAAAATGTGGCCCTCCCTTATTAACACGCTTAGATAGAAATTCAAATTCATGATCAATATGTCACACAACACAATGTACAAAACACTGGGCTATAAACTTAACTCCAAATAATATACATACATATTTATAATCAAAATTAATGTAACATTGACAAATATGCTATGTACATCCACACTCTTTAAATGATATGCAAAACAAACATATGTACATTTCTTTCAATTTATTCTTACAGTTGTTTAATTATAAACAAATTAATACTCTTTTACTCCAAAAAATTGTAATCTAATTTAATTATTTTAATAGAATTATAAATAAAAAGTCAAATTAATTTTTTATTTTATTTTTCTATTTACACCTTGACTTGAATGAGCTGAATATATGATATATAAAAAAACTTATTAACAGTAAATTTTCATCAAATACTAATACTAATTAGCTACCAATCATAAGTTATTATATATTATTACTTGTTAGCCCTCACTACTGATTTTAATTAGTTACCAATCATCAGTTATTATCTTTTTATTTTTTTTTAACATAGACATTTTACTCACGCATTCAATACACACATCTGAAAGAAAAATTTATATTCTACAAGTTGTGGAAATTGCGGCTCGAATTCGAGAGCATGGCTTCATTTTTGCTAATATTTTCCACTACACCATAGGCCCCTCCCCATCATCAGTTATTATCTATTAGCATTGCTAAGCAGCCTTACTTACTAGTACCCGCACCGGGGACGCAGCGTAAAACAGCCACACCATACTACTCTTATTTATTATAGCGTTTGGTGCAGGGTAGGAGGAGAAATGCAGGCGCTTGGAAATTGGGACGGGTGATATAATGAGCCGAGGATAACGTGGAATTCCGTGACCTGTCAATGCGGACTTTAGATAAGGTTATTAAAGGGCCATACCATACGGTGACGTATAGACGTTTTATGGCAGTTTTGCAAACTGCATGAGAGATAGATGGGACATGGAAAAAAGTTGCATGCGTTTTGTGAAAGAGAGGGATCATTTTTGACAACACACAACTTAATGTTGTCTTACTCTTACACCCTTTTGTCATCTTACAATTTAGTACCTTAATTTACTTTTCTTTTATGTTCCCTAATTTTTTTAAAGATTTGGTGCAATCTAATTTATTATATGATGATTATCAAATGAAGAAAAATACTCAAGTTGTCAAAAAAAATTACTGCAGTAAACATTTTCATTTTCTATTTGTAATATAATGGACCAAGCAAGTTTTGGTTTCAAAAAATAAAATAAATACAACCCAATTCGATTTAGTCTGAGATTTTAAGTATGGATACTAATCAATTTGAGTTAATTGATTTAATCAATATTTGATTCAACTTTTTGGTCATTTTATCTGGAACATTGACATTTTTCTAGTAATTTATTAATTTTTACTGAATTAAATTTAATTTTAGAATCAAATTTTAATGTTGAACGTTTTGCTTCGCTTGAATTCTATCAAATGCTTACCCTTTTTAATAATACATAGTAAATTTTTATATCTTAGACTTTGTTATATTTTAATTTTTGTTTATGTCCCTAAATAATGCTCATACGTATACTGATTTTCTTTTTTAATATTGAGAAACCAAATTCAAGCTAAAGAGAGTAGTCTAGTAGTAATTGATCTATTTTCTAGGACTGAGGTTTGGATTCGAAATCCCTAATTTCCCCTAGAGTAGAATATTTATTTTAAAAAAAAATTGAGAAACCAAATTCATTTAATTAAGATATACATGAGACCAAAAAAAAAGGAAAAAGTATATAATAGTTAAACTAATTTAGAGTCACTGTCAATTATCAAAATTAATTTTCATTGTTTCTATCTATGCATATATGAATTTATTTGATAACGAAGCAAATGGAATTAAAAGATATGACAAGTGGCATATTTGGGGTTTGTATTGTAGCCTTCAAGGGAAGTGTACCATTATACATAGTCCAAGTGTGTATCACCTTAGGTTTCAATTTCCTGTTTTAATATATATATATTTTGAATATAAAGGATAATATAATGGACTCCCTTTTGCCTTTTGCACCAGATAAACACAAAGAATGTGGGTGACAATAATCAAACTCGAAACATGCACGTGTTACAAGTAGGATGACTAACATGCTCGGACCATGATTGGTACTTATTTTAATATTATAAATAGTAGTAATTATTATATTAAATAATAACATTACTTCGAGGTTCAAGATGAGATGAATTAAAGTTGTAATTAATATAGTTGTTAACTATGGAATTGGACATGTCTTGATTTTGTTACCGCCACTTTCAACATTTTTTGCCACAACTTTAATCTTCTAGTAATTTTTTGTTGAAAGCAGTAGTAATATGGGCGCATAATAAGCATTTCAACGTCTTTGTTTCCCAACACTCCCACGTCCATATTGTTGTTCTAGATATAATTAATAGATATTTGGAAGGATTAATAAAGGGGATGAGGTTGGGCACAAATTGTATAGTGCAGAGGGAAAAACTTTAAGGTGGCATGTTTGGGCCTCCCACGCGTCAAAACCACAAAAATTCCTCTCCGTGTTAACAAACTAATTGGATGCGTGTTAATGTCTACGTAAAAAAAAAATGAATTTAGAGGGATTAACAAGGGGCCTTCCTTTTTTTTTTTTTTTTATAACATCCACAACAACTTCACCCTCCCTTTATGTTTCTACTCAAATCACCTTTTTTACTAGAATTTTATTATTTCCGATGTCTTTCCCTTATTTCCGATATATCTCAGAGGTTTGAGATGTTTGGAGAACAATTGGATACATATGTGGTGTTGTTCACATTTCGAAACTCTATTTTTGAAAATGCAAATACTTCAAGACAACTATAGTATTGTTTGAACGACACATCCTCAAATTTTTTGGCAACAACAAATAATTAACTAAATTGAGGGGCACAACGATAAATATGATCATGACATTTCACATCCATAATTTCAACGTTTTGCTTTAAATTGCAATTATAGTATTGTCTACCATTGCGCTAGAGAGTTGTGCCCCCACTCCATTAATCCATTTACATAGGTGTTGTTCTCAAAATTTTGTTTTGGATAAATTTCTGTGCATAAAAGCATCTAAAATAAAATTTTTTTTCACCACATGAGAAAAAAATAAAAATAGACAGTAATATTTGTTTTGTATGGAAGTCATTGGCATATACAGATAGGGAAGTAGCCAGTCCAGGGGTCCAAATTCTGAAGTTTAACCAGTCAAAAGAAAAAATTTGCGAAAAATAACAATAAGTGTATTCTCCAGTAATTGAATCTGGATATATAATTTATTTTAACAAGCATTTTCACTAAACCACCCTCAAAATATATATTTTTTATTCATTCAAATAATACATATTTTAATTTTCATGTGGTACAATGCGCCATAATCCTCACCTTCCTATGTCCCCGTATACAGCCATGTAAAGAAGAGAAATTTGATTCTCAAAAAAAAAAAAAAAGAGAAATTTAGCATGCCAAATTGGTTTGGTTCGGTTTTTTCATAAAAAACTTGACATCGAAATGGTATCAGTTCAATTCAATAAGAATCAATTATTAATTACCAAAAAGCCAACAAATTTTACTCATAAAACTGACAAAAAATGAAAAGTAAAACTGATTGAAACCCAAATTCTAAACCAGTTGGTAACCAACCGATCTTGTAATTTCAATTACTAAAACGAATCGAATTAGATCGGTTTGATCTGAGTTATCTTAAAGAGCCGAATCTCACTCAGCTGCGGTACCATTGTGGGGGCTTCCTTTCAAATATTTGCCGGGAAAATTACTGAGAATTTTCGCGGGATCTCATCTTATCTCATAGGTACTATAAAACGGTACAACAAAACCAAATTCATTTCAATGGATGTTTCATAATTCTGCTGCTGCTAAATGAACCCCTCTAACCCCTAATCCTAAATCCAAAAACCCTTCTTTCTCTCCTCCCCCCAGTTTTACCAAAAGAACAAGCGGAAAGTGTCAATCTAAGATCTAGCATCGTTCTTTCTCTGTTCAGGTAAATCCACCAAACCTAATCTTTCCTTTCTACTGTTTATATAGAGAACATGTGGGAAAAAAAAGTTAAAATTAGATTCAAAGGAATACCTGTAATGATTTCTTTTTAAATTTTAATCCTGGGTTTTTGTTGTCTAAATTATTTTTATGTTTTATAGGATATGGGTAAGCTTGTATAGGCTTTTATTGAGTTTATTTATGCACGAATTTTGAGTTTTTGATGTTGAAATGAATGTTAATTTAGTCATAATCTGGATTTGTGACAATAAAGCTTTTGGATTTGAGTTGCTCCAACTAGGGTTTTGCTTAAAATTGTGAGGAAATGATGAAATTGCCTTATGGATGACTTCTATTTTCCTAGGAAATATGTTGCAGACAACTATTCAAACCTTCAATGACCACTCAGATTATAACGCCTTGTTGAAAAAAGATCCAATGAAGGTTTGGCTGGAAATGAAACAAAATGGATTCCTTACACCCTCAGTAGCCCAAATGCATACTACACAAGCGAAGCAATCTAAGAAACGCGAAAATTGCAATTATAACAGGAAAAGGGCATTTACGAAGATGCAAGAACACATAAATGTCAATGGAACTGTTGCACCTCATCCTGAGAAAATGCCTTCCAACGGGTTGATCCCAATGCAAAAACAACTCAGCAAGAAGTGCAGGATTGACCTGTCCATTGTGAAGAAGAAGGTCCAAGAGATCGACGGGTTTGCTAAGATTGGTGCACCTAGTGGGTTGCTTGACGAACTTAATCCCGGGATCATAAACCGGATGAGAAACAGTGAGCAAGTGTTTAGAGTAATCAATGCTTTGCTTAGAAGGGATGAGATAATTGATGATGTCCAGAAGGCAGAAGATGGATGCAAGGGAAAGAGTATTGAGGAAAATGATAAGAATAAATGTATAAATAGATTATCATGTTCAAGCCAGTGCCAAGTTCAAACATTTCCAGGGACTGAAATGGAATTGGAACAGGAGCAAGAGGTTATCAATTTGGGGGTGTCAAAGATAAAGGCAGAGCATGAGCATGAGGATGAGGAAGATGACGCGAAGTTGTCATTAACCCCAAATATGAAATCAGAAAGCATCTGCAGTTCTGTCTCTAATGAGGAATCAGCAAACACAGCAAGTGCTTCTTCTCTTTATCAAGAAGGTTGGAATCCAAATTTGAAACTAATTCTTGTCTCAGTAGTTCTGCATGATGTGCTTCCTTATTTTGTGACTTTTTTCTTAGGTCCTGTACCTTCTCGGTGGTTACAGTTTCTTCACCAGGATGTATTGAATCGACTTGCAGGTGCATTGGCTTTTTCTTCAACTTGACTGGATCTTAGCACAAAGGTTACATCTTTCAGTTGTATGATACATATTCTATGTTTTCTGTCTCAGCATTGAAGAGGAGTCAAATGAGGGTTCAAAATGTAATCCAGACCGAGTTACCGTCTCTTTTAGCAAAAGAGTTTTCAACGAACCAACAAAAGGAAAGCATGGAGATGCATCAAGCAAAGTGGAATCCTCTGTTTCTTCATATGGATCATGCACTCAAAGAAGACTCTAATCACCTTGTAAGTTTGGCGGATCTTATCATTTTTGTCAGCAGAGTTTTATCAGTACTCTTAAAAATTGATACCAGTTAGTAAATTGTAGTGCCTAAAAATGTAAAAATACATTTTTTTTTTCTGGTTGCATTTAGTTGGTCTCTTTCCTTTTTTTTTTTCTCCCTCACTTATGAAGAGAACTGGGTTCCCCATGAAATCATAGCTAAACCTAACGCTGGTTTCAGGAACAGTGGTTGAACCAAGTAATAGAAATGCAATTGCAGGCCAATGACAGCCTCCAATTTTTCCATTCGTGAACAAGATTTTTCTCGATACACCCAAGCATACCAGAATGTGAGAGCAGGTATTCTTTTATTTCTCTGCAATAAAAGAGAAAACTATTATTACAATTTGGGGATGGCCTCGTATCTGTTAGGTCTTTATATATTGACCAGAACATTTCTGAAATCTTACACCTGGCCTTGTCTTTTTATTTAACAGTCCAATTAATTATGCAAAATATTTGATAAAATCAAGAGAACCTTACCTGCAAGAACTAGATGCTCTTTACACAGTGTACTAAAATATGTAATGTTAAATATTTAAAGCATCAGACTTTTTTATTGTCCTTTGCTGTAGGAAAAAAATTGCTGAAATTTGATGATTATCGCAGGAAATTTTAACTCTGTACTGGCAACTTTGAAGTCATGGACAAGCATGTGTTCCCAGCTTGTGTTGATGCTATTTGGATCATGCTAAGCTGTTGTATATAAAAACTGATACGGACGTTGTCGTTCTTTCTTTTAAGCATAGAGCAGATTTTGCTGGCTTGTTGTAACTTGTAATATCACCATTTTACATTGTTTTTTTGTAATATTATTTTGTTGTTATGTTGCAAAATAAAGATTGTCAGTTTGATTCTGATTCTATGTAAACTGCACTTGTTCTCGCTTGCTTCTTTTCGGATTGGCTATGCCTATGGCAATTGATGAGTAATATTATCGTCTCAGACATTGAAGTACAAAACAAAACTTCATAAGGATTAACCAAAGTAATTCCTGCTTCCCTCAGGTGTCATGTCCACATGGGAATCAGGATTAACCAAAGCTTGTATATTTGAATTAAGAAATACTGCCTGCAAAGTTCTATAGTCTAAAGTAGGTCATTTGATGTACGCATATTTAGTCTCCATAAAAGCACATATCATAATCACTAATTACTGCATGCCAGGAATGCCAGGATATGCCCTATTTAATTAAGATTATGGTAACAATACTATTCCTTGAAAAAACTACAAAGCGTATGTTTCCTAACATTTTTCTAAATTTATACCACAACTTTATTTTTTATTTTATTTTATGGCCAAATGTTCTCACTTAACTTGAAATAGATGACAGTAGTAGTAGTATTATCTGAGAATGTGCCACCAAGAATTAAACACTACTTCCTACAACTTCTGTCTATGTTTCACAATATTCTTCTTTTTACGAGCCAATTTCTCATAGTAATGTTGAAGTCTAACAGATGTTTGGTGGAAGGAGCATATAAAGCCTCTTCAGTTGTCAGATATTTCAAAACTGAGATGTTGGTACAACTCAACAACCCATGGCAAGGAATATTTTGCATGGGAAGATAAAAAGTCCCTGAAACAGAGGTTAATAGAAAATAAAAGTAAAGTGAAGGAAAAAGGTCATACTAGTACTGAAAATGAGAGAATGACAATTAGTTATGTACTGAACATATACGCATTCTTCCTGCAATAGATATGAAATGCATTTTAACCCTAAGGAAATGATTTTATATTTTCAGCAAACCAATTGACGTCCTCTTTAATTATTTAGAATAGGTATTTGTTTAAATAGATTCCAATTTTTTCTAGTCATTAGCAAGTTATGCACTATATGTTTGCAAATGGAGTATTCAAGTAACAAAGTACCCAAAGGAAGATATATACCTTTGTTCACAGTCTACACAGATGCACTGTTTGGTAGCTTCTGCACACAGAGAAGTTGAAGAACATAGCTTTCTAACATCATCAGCTTTGGGGAAGAGCTGAGGCAAATCTTTCCCTCCTCTGACCCCTCACGTTCTGTTTCTGTATCAAGATAATTAAAGCATATTTAGTTCAAAATCGGCTCATGGGAAACAAAATTACACATAAGGAGTAAAAGCCAAATATTTTATACCTTTGTTCCCATTTTCACAAAGAACAGGGAGGTTATCACCATGTTGATGTCTGACAAAGATTCATCAACGTCTTTAGGATATGTAATCTGTATTGGTTTTAAAGGGAGTTGTGGGTGTGTGTGTGTCTATAAGAGAGAGAGTGTGGTTTAATAATGCATAATTACATACTCTTTGAGATATATACTGCTTTCAGATTTGTCCGAGATCTTCACAGATGACATCGTCTCTACTGTGTTATCATCCTTTATCCCATGGGAATCAGGATTATGCTTCACAGATTCTAAATCTTCCACTACCTTTAGGTTCATCTCAGTATGAAATTCTTCTTGAGATTCTGATCCATTTTCCTCATTTTTGGTAATGCTCCCTTGTTCTGATAAGTCTGAAACATATTTCTCTCCATGTGAAGCATCATCTTGTGATGAATGGAGAGGCCTACTCTCCAAATCAAAATCTCTCGTGGTAGCCCAAAACTCAGCCTTTGAATCTCTAGCAGAATCATGAGCTTGTCTGTAACACGATGGCTGACAGAAAACTAAATTCTCAAAGATGCCATTGCCAGAAGATGATTTGAAAGGCCTACAACTTTTGGACTTAAAGGAAGAGAATTTGTTATTAGGATATGTTTCATGTACAGGTAAAATATCAAAACTATCTTCAGCAAAATGCTTGGAGAATGAGTAGGGTTGTTTTGTCTCTGAGGTTTGACAAAGATAACTAAAATCAAAGTTGGTATCTGTTGGCCTATATCCTTCTTCAAACAGCCAACTACAATGTGGTCCAATTTTTTCCTGGGAAAAATAATTTATGTTGCGGGCTGATTTGGACTCTGATAGATCAGGCTTCTGAGTATATTGGCCCGACCAACATGCGTCGTTTCTTTTCCGAAAGCCATCCTTACTTTTGAAATGTTTTTCCTCATCCATAATGTTTTTATCACGATGCTTTATTGTGGGACACCCAAAATCACTTTGAAGTCTTTTTGCTCTAGAGTTCTCTAGTGAAATATCATTAGCTTTACCCCTGACTGCATACAGGTAAATAATTCAAAGAATGTCAATTTTGGTTTATGAATTCACCAAGTACACTACGATGGGTAGTGCAAAATAAATAAAGAAAGAAGAAAAACCTGCTGTGGATGAGCATGACTCCTCACTGCCAAGTGTTTACTGAACCATTAGTCAAAGCAGCAAAGAGAGGGAACAACATTAGGGGACTGTTTTAAGACTTTTTTACCTCAACAAACTGGTACTCTCTCTAGCATCTTCAAAGGTGAGAAAAGACCAATGAGGATTCCCATTTACATCTCCAAAGTCAAAACTCATGCCTTCCAAATGATGCCTACCACTATATAAGGCAAAAGTATTAAAGATCATACGGTAGAGATGAAAAAAATCCTAAAGAAATTCAACAAACCTTTTCCCTTTGGAAGTTATAAAATCATAATCATTTTCTGAAGCTCGGTGCTTTGAAGCAGGCGAATCTGATTCTCAAAGAACAGAGAGCCATAAAACTTAAAATAATATGTTTCGGCTTTCAATAATATTAGGTCGTCATTGGACATTAACTAAACTATAATGGGGAGATCACCTGAAAAACTGAACCTTTCTGCTGCAAATGGAGCAGCCCTGCATGGGATTGCAACGATCAAGAAGCTTTTTTGTTATTATATCTCAAGGAAAAGGAAGAAAGCCACAAATTTCAAAGACAACCTTTTCTTTTGCAGATGGGAGCCTCCAAAATCACAATCTTTTATTTTGTTGCCTTTATAACTCAGGAATTCAGAAAAAACTCCATCAGGATGACATTGCCAACTTTTCCAGGAAAAATCATGTTGCTTTTCATCAAGACAATAGGCATCCAACAAACTTGATCTATCTGGATAATGAAAGAACAGAATAAGAATAACAGCTCTCAAGAAAATAGATTTACAACTAAAACACAACTAAACTGGCAACTGATAGAGCACTGTTAGAAATGTGAATGCAAAGATAGCAAAGGTTCATATGTTGCCAAACTCTGTTTCATCATTTATGAATTAAAACTTCCAGTATACAGAACTCACAGCAAAGCAGTTGAATCTACATGCTTTTCTTATTATTGCAGAGTCCTTTCTTCACCAAGAGAACTAACAAATGTTCTATTGTGCGGAAAATAAGAATCATACAATGTCTTGCCACCACATGAAATTTTATAACACAAAGGAATATTAAAAAAATGAAAAAAATTTAAAAATTTCGGAGGTTCATGGATTCATTTAGAGAAAGAACATATTTCTAATGGGTGCATTTGCATTTTGAGATACCAAGCTATGTGAATGCAAACATAGATAAATCATGCTAAGTCAAATCCATCAAACTATAAATTTACTTTAGCTCGGATCTAAATTGGTACAAGTTTGCAATTTAAGTAGCAGAATGTGGAATGGAGATCCATATCAATGCAATTCGCGTAGTCATTATTAATGTAGCAGACTATTATGGATATAAAAAATTGTTGCATACTATGAACTATGCATAAAAGTAGTAATCCACAACCAAGAAGGCCAGAGAAAAAGTGAGACTTTAACTCGAAGGAAATATATGTTGAAAATTACCATTCCATAAATCTTCTTTACTATTCTCTGCAACACAAAATGCTTTTCCTTCACAGAATGAGCCTCTCGCTTTACTGGTCCGGCCATCCAGTTGCGTGGGGTCTCTGACAGGAGATAATATTTTCTTCATCTTGCTATGTTGGTCCTTCATCCCTGTTGAAAATTCGAAGTGCCTGCCACTCTGGGGCATTTCAATATCTTGCATTATAGCGTCCTGCATGCAGCACATTAGATCAATCACATTCGGCATCAAATTGTATGAAAGAAACAAAAATAGCTTGTATCGATACCATAAAGGGTTCTATACAAAGGCTGGTCGTCTTCCTCATATAAACTTTCTGTATAGTTGAAAAATTATATACTCCTATATATTTTGAATGCCCTCTAATTCAGTGCCATAGCGCTCCAGCATATGCTTAATACACAATCAAACAGTTAACTATCATTGAATTGAAAAGATGAGAAGGTACTGAGGACTTTGTTGATATGAAAGATTCAAAATCAGATTGGATAAATGGGAAATATCTTTCATGCAAAGGGTTAAATATAAAGGATGCTACAGCATAAGAAAAATGCATAATTTCACGAATAAGAAAGAGAAACGTAGAACAGAAATTAGACCCAAGAACAACTTCATACACATACAAAAAATGGATCCCAAATGCTGTACTTACCACTTCAAGTTCAATGTCATTTAGCCCACAATTAAGGTTCTGTGACGAGTGTACTTCCTTTGCAGCCTTCGATGGAGAGGAGCAACCATAGGAAACATATCTAGAACCACAGAGTTAACACATTACTCAGGAAGGATTCAATTTTTCCCTTTTTTCCTGTTTTTATCCGTTGATGTTTGTATTTCTTTCCCCATATAGTTAACAAGTTATTTGTAACTATACGAAAAAAGGGTCAAATTTGGTTCAAATGAAGGAATCGGAAAACCAACTCAAAGAGAGAGATAAAATTCCTATATATTTTCCAAGCATGAAGACATGATCACAACCCCCAGAAAACTTAAAAGATGGATCTGAATCATATGTAAGAGCAGACAAAGAATACACTCAGGTTGAAAAATCTGAACCACAAAGAATATACTCGAGGAGAACAATCTCAATCACTTTAAGAAATGCAATCCAAACAAAAAGACCATGCTCCTCATTGTGTATACCATCAATATTCATATGGGATATAGATCAGGAAACCTGACATGTCGGGCGGGGGATGGGGTGCTGAAATTTGCTCATCTTCTTACTTTGACAGCTAAAGTCAAAAATAGAAAGGGGTGACTTGGTGAGAGATTTCGCAAGTGCAATTACTCAAATTGAAAATTTTAAGCTAAAACTAATTATTGTGAACTTCAGCTGAGAATATTAACTTCATCTAATCTAGAAACTCTTAACCAATCAAACTAGACTATCTTCATCTTAAATGAGATGAGAGCATTTTTATGTTACAAAATTGCATGGATTGTACTTGCATAATTATACCTATCTCAAGTTTCTTATAAATCATTTCCTTCAAGTGGTTCATGATTTTTTAGACTCAGTAAAATAATGTAGCATGGTGAAATGTCTCCTGGTTTTCATGAAGGATAGTTCTGAATATAGATAATGAAATTCCATATTGGCAGTGACTCCACTGAAGGAGATGGGGTCAGACATTATCATGCTAGAGTTTGAGTCAGCTGACATAACTGGATGAATTTAGAAACTAAAAGTTAATTTGAGGAAGAAAACAGTGCAGACAAACAGAAACAAATCCAAATGTATTATGTTACCTGTCAGGTTGCAGCGGTGAGCACGGTGGAGTTACTGTTCCCACTTGACCTAAACCTGAAGTTACAAGAAGGCATCAAACATGATGAATTTTTAGAATAATGATAGAAATTATAGAATATCATAACAATCTCCATCGATCATGGGAATTTATTATATCATTGAGATCTTCTAAGTATTTCAAAGAAAATGTCCAACAGTATTTGTAGTAGGCACTATAAAATGGTTCACTCCTGCACTGATACATAATGAAAATTTGGATTTGGTAAATTTTTTATATGGCATTTGAGAAAAGATATCTTACAGCTTTCATTTCATGAAACACACATAAGTATCTAGAAGCATAAAGAAAGAACAAAACAAAATGAGAGCATGACAAAGAGAACTGTCTCCTCTCAGAAAAAAAAAGGGGGAAAAGAAACAAAGAGGATTGTCTTTATGGCTTTCAACAGCTGGCAAAGTTCAAGAGGCTTTACATGTAGCAAGATTCGGGTACCATCTATGGTCCCTTCATATTATTTCATGATAATGTTGGAAAGAAAACTTGTTTACATCTTTACTCACTAATTTGCTTTTCTGAATTATTTTTTAAAGTGCTTCACTTAGTTCTTGAGTATATTTGAATTTTATTATGCAAAATATATGCCCAGATAAAAAGATGTTCCACAAAAAATGAGGTATTAAACCTTAATTCATATTTAGATGCACCAAAACCATACCATCAACTGAAAACGCAACATGAGCTTCGCGGGTTGGACTTCCCAACAAATTTCCATTTGATTCATCATCACCGAGCAAATCAAAAACAGATAATTCTGAAAAACAAATTAGAGGAGAGGAGAGGAGAGAAGTTGAAGAAATTCTTTATGATAGAATAGTTGGCATGAAGAGATCCTAATTGAAGATACATAAAAAGCAAACTTAATTTCATTTACGTTGTTGAATTGCTGTCTTCAGATCAGGTTTCGTATAAATTTCATTGGAAGCATTGCTGTTATTTTCTTGAGAATGGAAATGAACCCTGTGAAGCAAACATCACCCATCAGACAAATCACAAAAGGTTCAGCAAACACCAAACAGGCCCATTCTAAAGTACAAAATGGACTTATAAAGCACCATGATACAAACAGACCAAGATCTTCCAGTTTAGATCATCACAGTCTCATAGTCTCACTCACTTGTTTGGGGACAGAGTCTCAAACTGGTTGGCTGACAGAGAGCCTGATTCCAGAAAGATATCATTACATCAAATATATAAATATGAGAGAGATTGGACGAAATTGAAAAACTTGGTACTGCACGTTATGTACACAACATACTTGCTTTCTTAATTTCAAAAGTATCTGCAGGATTGTCTTTGTTGACTTGAATCAAGGGTGGATTCATGGTAATGTGATTTTTTACTGTAGAAGCATTGATCTTTAGATCTTCCCTTCCTTGGATGGTTGCATGAGTTTAACAAAAAGGTAAAGGAAGTTATAAAATATTAAAATTAAATCAAGCCTTTATGAATATAGATAATCAAAGTTTACTATTTTACTTTCTATTATTAGATAGTTGGCTAAGTAGTTATGGCTTATGGAGGTATGGAAAAGAAATATGAATCATGAAACTAATGATATGTAATCTTGCCATTCAAATGAACAATTCTCGCGCTCTTCAGTCATTCTCTCTACCCCCTTCTGCTTTCCCTCTCTCTTCTATTTTCTCTCAGATTCCCAACAAACAAACACTCAAGTTAACCCTAACACAAGGCATCAAACCAAAAATGTTAAATAATCATGGTTCACCAATGAAATATAAAAATACCTAGCATTTATGAAAGTTCTCTTTTACAAGGCTAGCAATTAACTGCTTCTTTGGATGGTCACGATCAATGCATGATGGTGTGATAGAGAAATAAAAATTACACAAACATAGACAATTTTTCATTCTTTCCTGAAGGAATTTCGCATAGATATAGACCAGTGTATCTATAATCTTTAACCAACTATATCACTTCAGACATGAATGTTTTGCCAAAAAGAAAGAAAACTATTACCAGAACATCAAAGCTTAATCCAGAAATATTCAAATTAATGGCTCAAAAAGCTTTTAGACACTATCAATAACCAAGATGCAGCATCCGGCACAACTAGTAAATTAAGGAATCAAACTAAATTCAAGGCTTATAACAAATAAACTGACCCATTTAAGCACTTGCTTTGAATATTAGAGGTGATTTGATACTTACCACCACTACAACAAGCAAGCTTGCTGCTCTCTTGGGGAGTTGTAGCAAAGTTCAGCAAATTGAGAACATCCAATGACCGCTGCTCTTTGTAAATTTGGTCCTCTTGAGAGCTCTCAAACCCAGCTGACTGCTGCTGCTGTAGCCGTCTCTTTTGTTCAAAGTATTGCTTTTGCCTTAAACATACAAATACAAGTACAAATATAAATAAGAAAACTTGTATTCTTAAAACAAATTCAAACTCATAATATAACGCTTAGCAGCATAATTAATTAATCCACCATTTTACTCAAAACTCCTCAATAAAACAGAAGATTGATGGTTTATGTACCTTTTTTGTACCGACTTCCTTGACTTTGAATTTCGTTATGCATGGAAACTTTCTCAAGTTAGAAATTGCATTTCGATATTCAAAACGATAAGCTGTTGAATTAAAATTCAAAATGAACGCTGCTTACAGTGGTCACTTTCCTCCTAGATCCTCCCATCCATTGCAACATTCTGATCGGAAGAATCAGGAAAAAAAAGAAAAATCAAACCTAAGGAAGTAGACTTGAGCCAGAGCAGAAAAACGTCTGCTGATTACTTTACGCAGCAGTTTGGAAACTTTGGATTGGAAATGAAATGATAAACTCGACTCGATTGATGAGTGTTTTTAATGAGAACCGTTACTTCTTAATCAAGCTTTGTGTTGTTTAATGTCTACCTACGTACATCTCGAGCCTGACCAAAATTCCTTTTTATAGTTTACCGTTGTATTGCTGATCGAAAGAACGACTGCCGTTTTGCCGAGCGACTACGGAATATCACTCGTTCGATTTAATCACTTCGACCCCTTCTACTTTTGAAATTATGCTATTAATTAATTCACGTATTCAACACAATTATTGGGATATCAATTCCAGTTACACATTGGAAAATTTGAATATAAATATTCACCTAACTCTATTAAATAGAGACCTTTTAAAAAGAGTTTAAAAATAAATCCGTGCTAAATTAATTTTTTAATTACATGCATAGTATGTGGATATTCGTTTCATATATTTATTTTATTAATTTTTATTTTTATTTTAATTTTTTTATAGTAATTTTAATTTTTTTATAATTCATATATGCATGATTTTTTTATGAATATAATATTTTTTTTAGTAATTGTATTAATTAAAATAAATTGTAAAAGATATTAAACTATATTTGATAAATTTAAATTGTAAAAAATATTAAACTATATTTGATGAATGTATTAAATACTTATAATTATTTATAAATTAGAGAATATTTTATTTTTTTATTTTCAACTGTTAGTTTGATAAATTTTATATTCTCACTTAATTCAAAAATATATTTTATTGAAAGATATAAATTATAAAATTATCTTTTTTTAACAATAGTATTATTTATCAGTTGCGTAACTATTTTGGATAAATTTTTTTATATCTATTTTATTGAAACTATTATAAATAAAATAATTTATTTCAATATTCAATCATAATAATAATAACAATATTTTTTTTCAGTATTTTTATAAATTTAAATTTAATAAAATTTATATAGTGAGATTATTAATTTTTGTTATGTAATTTCTTTTATTTAATGTATTTTTATTTTTTTTAGAATACTATTTAAATAATACAGTATAATATTTTTTTTTAAAATATAATTTAAATTTAACTAAATAATTATATAGAAATAATTTTATTCTTAATAATATAAATTTTATAGGCGTATTTTAGATAAAATCAATGTGCTTTTATGTATGTTATAAACGGATAGATTATAAATATATATAAATAGATTAAAGCGAGTTAATTTTTTTTTTAGAAAAGGTTAATTATTGTTTTATTTGTGTGGAAAAAAGGGAAAATAATTAGAGTGAAGTTGAAGAATTAATTAACATGATTTACGCTTTAATAAGACAAACTCAATTTATTAATCCATGTTACTACAATATTACCGGAAAAATAAACGGAAAAGTAAAGTTTTCGTAAAAAAGGGTGAAGCCAGAAGAAAGAGAAATACGAACCCATTGTGTGGGTCGACTGTCAAATTTTTATAGCCGGCGGTATCTCCCGCTTCTGCAGATCAGCATCGTTCCGCCGTTCATCATTATTTGACCGGGAAATCTCTTAGAAAGAGAAGAAAATAACTCAATCTGCGGCTGCCAAAGTCATTTGTCAACCTTTGCAACGCAACATTGTATAGTATCATTTTGGGTAAGCCTAATTTCTGTTCAATTTGTTTTTAAGATTAGCAATTCTGCACCATAATCGATTTTGATTACAACTGGATTTGAAGTAAATTAAAAAGATCTATTGTTCGTTCATGCATGGAGTCAATGATTTAATTAATGTATCAGGATGATTGAAATGAACTCTATTTTGTTGATAGGGCTGGAAATTGCATAGTGCAATTGATGCAATAGAGCCTAAAATGAGAGTTAGAGATCTCAGGTCTCACTGAGAGTCTGAGACTGAGAGATCTATTGAACCTAAAAAACTATTTGAATCTCTACAATCATATGTTTCGTAGGAGAACTGAAACTTCAACATCCAGTCTGCCTGTCTTATTTCATTTTTTGTCTCTTAAACATTTTCTTTTGATCTCCAGTGATTTAAACGTTTCATTTTAAAAATGTTTGCCCTTAATGTCATCACAAACATTATTGTAAATCTCCTGATGTTGTGGAATCTGCATTTCAAGTATTATAATTTTTAGTTTTCTTTTTGGTGATGTGGTTTTGAAGAGTAGGTGACCGTTACATACATCTATCTATGTTTGGAGGACAAGTGATACCGCCTGGAAATAGTCCGCATTTGAGGAAGTCTGGTAGCCGATCTGTTGTCTCTGATCTTGGTAGAAAAAGATTATTATAAAGCTTTATTAGATGTATTGAGCGACTATTATTTGACTCCCTTTTTCCTTTGTTGAACTTACTCATTTTTGTGGTTGCATGTTTGTAATTGTTGAGTTAATACTTTGGCAATATTTTTCAGTTGGTGAGCAGGGGAATGGTGCAGAGGAAGGTTTCTTGCATTCAATGGAGTCAAGTGATTTGAAGAGTATTATTGCACCAATCAGCACTGCAGCCATAATGCCATCTCCTATATTGTTATGGAGATTTAAGGTTTTGTTTCTAATAATATACTATTATCTCTTTTTTCCAAATTATGTTTTCTAACTTATGTATGATTTATGCATTAAATTTATGTGCATGTGTTCCTAAGATGACTAATGTGCATGGATGTGTGAGATTTTGTAGATTTGATTCCATTTTTCCTATTTGCTTCCATTTTTATTTGATTGGATCTACTAAATTAAGGAATTAGTGGCTGGGGTATAGTTCCTATTTCTTAACATTTCCATTTTCCCTTTAATATTCTGTTTTAAAAATTGAACAAGGTTTATAAGTCAATATGTTGATTGAGTGCTAACCATTGTTTCATTGCTCCTATATGACCTATGAACTATGGTGGGTAATGTAATGATTTTGCTCTATATTTACATCATCTATTCGTCTTTTCCTTTGTATATCCATCTTTCTTGATCCTAATGAGGTTTAATCTCCAGGTGCTTTTGTTCTTTCTTTGGGGGTTCATATGCTGCAAGGTGACTATATATTTTGTTGCCTTGGTTATTATTTGAATAATTTAGAGTTGACAGCAGCACAACAAGTATCTGAACCTCATTTAATTTCATGTAGCTGCTGTTTTTAATATCTCCTTAATGGATACATGTGAAAACTGTAGGTTGGATGGGATTCTGTCATGAGAATGAGTGTGGATTTGCGGGATCTTTTTCTATACGAGGCATTTTTGTATTACAATCCTCTCCTCCTTGTGGTTAGTATTGTCTTATTTTTCTTTGTTCCTTTTTTTTTTTTTTTTTTTTGGTGGGGGTGGGGGGGGTGCGCACCGGGAGAGGGGGAACCCAACAAGACCATTTTAATTTGATTCTTAGAATTTTTTTTTTTTTATTACTTCTGATAATATCTTCTGGTTTCATGTTGTAGACTATGATGGTTTGGCTTTGGGGAGTAAATTTATGGGTTTTTTCCCAGTCTACCGTCAATTATGCAAAAGTTTTTGATCTTGACCAAAATCATTTGACCCACAGAGAAATATGGAAGGTTTGTTACTGAAAGTTAATACAATATTTTTACTTATGGTCTAGTTGTCCTTTATGAACCCTTATTAACAAATCATTTGACCCACAGAGAAATAGGGAAGGTTTGTACTGAAAGTTAATACAATATTTTTACTTATGGTCTAGTTGTCCTTTATGAACCCTTATTAACGATGTACCATAACTTTAAAGCTTGTTAAATTGTGGATTGCTTTTCATAATGTTGCAACTTTGTTTTTCCACATGTATTCTTGCTAATTTTTTTAAGCTTTTTATGTTGATTATTACTAGTATGCTTCAGGACCCGCACTGTTTCTGACTAGTTGCATTTTTATGATAGGAACAATTTTCACCTGATCCTTTTACCTTATATTAACCTTTATATAGGGTTCCTGAAGACATCTATCTCAAACATCAGCAATTTTCTAACAATTGAAATTGAGGCATCTGAAATAAGAATAAGTCTGACTTTTCTTCTTTGAAATGAAACTCATGCTTGCAAAATTAATTAATGAAAGAAACGGAGGAGGAAAGGCCAACTTAATTCTATACAAAAAGAATGTTAGGGATCGTGTTTGGATACTGCTCGTGGATTTGCATTTTAATTATTTTCTGGGCAGTGTACTATTTAGGTAAAGGGTGTAAATGTTAAGCTCTATGCATGAAACAAACCAGTCCACCGTTGAATGTCTTTTCTGAGCATTGGTTAGGAAGATTTGATTTGGCAAAACATTGATTTGTGTGCAAGTTTCAATTTTTTTTTTTTTTTTGGTATGATGATTCTCATTTCTTTTAGCAGTCTAGAAATTAATTTGAATGTTAGTTTAAAATCTCCTCCAAAAATATTTATATAATTTTTTCTCTCAAATTATTTATTTATAGTTGTTATTGATACGTTTACAAAGTAGTAATTTATTTTGATAACTGCAGGTTGCCACATGGATGACTATTGTTGTCCCAACTAGCATGACTGCATATCTGTACCTTTATTCTCATGGAGAAGTATCGCTGGCTGCATCACAACCAGTGTAATAGCTGCTCCTATTAATTCCTGACATTTAATTTAAATTTAGTTTGAAACTTTCAATCACAATTAAGAAGTTACCTGATAGTTTTTATTTACTGTTTTTTCCTTAGGTTTTTAACTAATGTTAATTATTGTAAAGGAAAACAGAAACTTGGATTCCTTTTAACAGATTTACTAATGTCAAAGTTAGTTTCCTTGTGCTGTTTATGCATTTTTAGTCTATTTCAATTGGAACACATTTATTACAGAAACAGTGAAAATAATGACCTGCCGACTTGGGAGTTTTATAAAAAAAGGTTGAGCTTTGTATTGCTGTTTGATAAATTATTATAGATTAAGGATGAGATATCTTGATTACTAGCATTTATTATAAAAATCTAGGTCCAATGAAATCTTTGCTTCAGTTTTTCACTTTATAAAATTTGTTAGTTCATGCTTCACTTTGCTGAATTGTCATGTAAATTGTAAAGTATAATGATCTACCTTTTTCGAATGGACCTTCTAAGTTTTGTAAGATTTAATTGGACTCATAAAATTTTGTTGTATTATAACTCTTAAAATTTTGGGGGCGATGTTTTGGTTCAATGGTGAAGTTGCTCTTTGGTGATCTGTAGCTTATGGATTTGATTTGAGGCCTGTAAACAGCCCCTTTGTGAAAATGCACAGGGATACTGTGTATATATGGCCACCCTCTACCTGCTGCAGCAGTATCTGAGGAGCACTTCATCCATTGCAAGGCCCTGTTTCTTTTTAGGATTTGAATTCGTAATTTTGTAGCTGATATGATTATAATTTCAACTAGGAATTGGAGAGAGAGTGAAAATTGTATTGAATATGTTGAAAATGATCTATTTATTTGTAATAAAATTACTAAAAATAATTTTGTAACCACATATCATCTTAACAGAAGTGCAATTTATCTTTTGATCAATGTTATGATGTTGGAGATTCCTTCAATTAACACTTTTTTCTCTCTTTTGCAGGTTGTCTTATATTTTGCTGTTATGATGGTTTTGATATTCCCCTTTGATATTTTTTATTTGTCATCCCGCTACTACTTGTTAAGGACCCTTTGGCGAATAGTTCTTCCACTACAGGCAAGTTTTTGTATTTATTATTACGGTTAGCTCATGCAAGTGAAAAATTAATTTGTTTTATTTATCATATTGACAAAAAGAGGTCTTGCTTGGTGCTTTCTTATAGAAGGAATTTTTTTTTTCGATAGAGAAATTTGTACTGTTGCATTAGATATTTTTCCTTTCAAACTTGTCATTTGTATCAGCTTAGCTGAGTTGTTATTGATTTTTCATTTGTATTCTTATTACAGGCCATTACATTTTCTGACTTTTTCTTGGCTGATATTTTGACTTCCATGGCAAAGGTATGCATTCTATCATCTAATTTGAGGTTTCACGTCCATGAAGACAGCGTATTGCCTCACTACCATCTGCTTGCTTACTTTTGAATTCACAAACATTGTGTGACATTTACTTTAGGGAATCTTTTCTGCATCTAAAAAAAATTAGGGTTTTTGGTTCCTTTTGTTAACTTGTAGGCAATTTTTTGTTGATTAATTTGGTTGGTCCTGGAACGGGACAAGTTTAAGACTGCAACTTCAAGTTTCAATTGGTTGATGTTTTGAGGTTTTGAACCGTTCTTATGGTTCTGAAGACGAAGTTATATTTATGCTTGTCATTGGAAAACTTTTATATACATATCGATTTACACACACACACACAAAATATGTTTTATTTCTTCCATTACATCTTTGTTTTGCTTACTGTTCATCGTTCAGTAGTGTAATAGTATAATTGCATATTGTAGAATCCATATATAATAGCTTTAGCTAGTAATTATAGGTTAACAATTATTAGATGCTAAAATTGTATTCAATAGCTGAAAAGCAGCATGCAGTTGATGTTCTCTTAAATATCAATTCTGTGCAGGTATTTTCAGATTTGGAACGTTCAGGATGTCGAATGGTTCATCGGCAGGTTAGTATTTTCCTTTTGGGGCAGAGTTAAGCCATTCAAAGTGCACTTTTGCATATTCTTGATAAACCAGAATTTCTGTTTGGATCTTGGTGGTTCTATTTCAAAAATAAGATGTTTTATCTTTTCATTTGCAAAGAATTCTTGATGTGCAAATGGAGAAATAAAGGGATTATCTTTGTATTCCTATGATTAATCCACACTTGTGTTGATTTCTGTCTCATGGATTGCCAATGAACTGAAAGTCCCTGCTTTTCTGAATGTAGTTTCTAGAGGTAGTGGTCCGTGCTTCTGTTCTGTAAGGCAAAAATTAATTTTGAATTGTGCAGGTTGCTACCATTGCATGGTTTGAAGCTGATTCTGTTTGTGGCAGTCACTCTGTTGCCATTCCTTTAGTCCTTGTCTCCCCTTACATTTTTAGATTGTTTCAATGTCTCCGACAATACAAGGATACAAGGGAGAAAACATCTCTCTTTAATGGTACGTTTTTTTTTCTAAGATCTGCCCGTATCCTTTCTCCTTATCTCTTCGATTAAAATGATTATCTAACTTTTTTTTTTTTTTTGGGTTTTTAGCTATTTCTAAATATTGTTGAATACAAGTTGAAATTTTTGTATTTCATGCATAAATAGTTATGCTATAGCTATTCCTCATTTATTGTTTTCCCACTGACTTAAATGACTGTTCTTTCTCTGGTGGCTATCCCTGCTGTAAAAAATGGGAATTCTAGAATTCATTTGAAAAGTGATCCTAATTTCTTTCTGGGCTATGATAATTGGTTCTACTATGATTAGGTACAGATTTGCAATCTAGGGTTAAGAGCAGAAAAATAGAGAATAGAGAGAGAAATCTAGAAAGAAATTCAGAGAAGATTGCAGAAGTTGTATTAAGATTCTGGTGTACAAACACACACACTACAATTCAATTAGGGAACTATTTATACTAGTGCTCACTAACAGAAAACTAGTTACAGCTGGCTAGGATAGGATCTAGTGCAGTGTCTTTTATTTACTAATGGTATCCCTGTGCATAATTCCTAAATTACTACTAGTGATCATATCATACTATTCCACTTTTTGGGATTGTTTATCTTTTATTTTGAAATCATAGGTTAAATTGTCTATTCTCAGCCTCGAGATCAATTCCAATGGATTACAGTTTTCAGAATTTGACTCTGTATTAAAAATTTCACATGACTACAAATTCAGCGGTTTTAATTATTTTATGTGCAATTTTTAACACATAATCAAATTCTGCAAACTGCAACTCACTGAGATTGATCTAGAAATTGAGAACAGACAATTTAGTACTTGATTTGGAAAAAATGAAAAAAAAACCTCAAAAAAGCTCCAAAAAGTGCAAAAGTAGAACCAATTATCATTTGCCTTTCTTGAAATCTTTCTTCTGCAGTCATTGGTTTTTTCCAGTTTGCATCTCTTGCAATTATGTTTATTTTTCTTGCAATCTCAATATTTGCAGTAACTTGATCTTGCTTCGTGTTTTCAGCTTTAAAATATTCAACCGCGGTGCCTGTTATTTTCCTCTCGGCACTTAAATATCATGTTGTCCCTGATAGCTGGACAAGCTTTTATAGGCCTCTTTGGCTTTTATCTGGTGTTTTTAACTCGTTATATTCATTCTACTGGGATGTGACTCGGGATTGGGACTTAAGGTACGTTGTTTGCTCTTTTTCTGTTTCACAAATATCGACAGTTGTAGGAGCTCTCTTGATCTTAGAAAATGCCTCTGCCAAGTTTTGTCTGGTTGCATAGGATGTTCAAGTTGTTTCATATTTTATTTAAAATGACAAATCATTGATTAATCTCTTTTTCATTTGCTAGCTGCTTCACTCGAATTTTCAAATTCAACAGGCCAAGCATCTGTTCCTACCTGATATATGGACGGAAATGGGTAAGAATACATATCATTAGATGTCTGCATACCCAATTGGACAAATTCGTTTGAGCCAATTATTATATCCGTATTTTAAAACCACATGCTCCCTCCCGGCCTCCCGTTCCAAAAGAAGTTTCCCTCAGCCAACTTACTAAATAATTTATTGCAATTAAAGTGCTTTAATTAGCTTTTCTTAATAGTAGAGAAATGTAAAGTGGGACTTTTTATTTTGAAACGGAGGGAGTAGTAACTAGATTGACATCTCTTCTGTCCTAGGTACCAATTTTCAGTTTTAATTAATGAAGTCATCAATTGCAGGTATATTTTTGGGTAATAGGAAGTAATTTGATTTTGCGTTGCACGTGGACTTACAAGCTTTCTGCTCATCTCCGGCACAACTACCTTACAGTGTTCACAATTACTCTCCTGGAAATGGTACGTCGGTTTCAATGGATTTTCTTCCGCGTTGAAAATGAATGGAATAAGATGAGTTCAAAGTCAAATATTCAACTTTCTAATATTGAAACTGATGAAGAAAAGTTATTAGATTCTACTAATCATGACGTATAGACTGAATTCTTAAGATTATATTATGCCATATTAGAAGCATCACGGAGGTTTTGAACATGCCCCTCCATATTTTTCCTGAAAAAGGGCTTTACTCATTCTATATTCTCAATTTTCAATTTATATAATTCTTTTATTCACAGGGTATTATTCTATTTTTACTTTTACAAAATTAGATGACTTTGCTTAATCATATTTTATATCGAGTATTATGAACCAGCTTTTTGGAGTAATTTCTGTTTTAAAGTTCCGTGGCAATTTGATTTGATTATCTGATTTTTTTTTTACATTTTACACTTATATCATTTTCCATTATGTGTTTTTCTTTAAGTATTTGTTAGATTTTTTTTAATGCAGTATTTGTTAGATTTGTTTCCTATATTTATTTTTTATATTTATAGTTTAACTCGTGTATTTTTTTTTTTGTATTTCAAACATCTTTATAGTGCTGTGTCCCCGTTTTACTGTTCCTGTAAAGTGTATATATTTTTTAAATTTTAAATATAAATTGCATCATTTGGGAGTTTGAGTAAGAGATTTTAGATTATTTATTTAAAAATTAAAAAAAAAAGAATTAAGAAATCTAATTGGTTATCTGAGTTAAAAAAAGATAACAGAAAGAAAGAATTAAGAAATCTAATAATTTTACAAAAAGAGCTCGAGGTGTGTACTGTAACTCGTCTGAATGATCGGACGGCTGTGATAGACCCCATGCATCACATGGAGCACGATAATCGTCATTGCTCTAAATTGCACCGGCTGGAAATCGAATCCAGAACTGTACTCGCTGGTGCCTTTTGTTTGGGCTTCTCTTAATTTATATGCCCGTTGTTTTAATAATTTAATTCTTGATTTTATTTAACTATTTGAGTTTTTATTCTTTTTTTTTTTGAGAAATTTACAAAAACCTCTCTATCTTTTACATAAATTATATTTTTCTCTCTATGTTTATTTTTCCAGACAAAAACCTCCTTTCTTTATTGTTCCGTTAACAATAATCTCCTTTATCTAATTTTTTTGTAAAAATAACGGTTAAAAGACTAAAATGTAATTTTATAGATCCTTAAAAAAAAAATCAAAAACATAAAGGACTGTTTTTGAATTATCGCTCCTCCTTCTCCATTTTCCAACCCTAGCCGCCGCTGCACCAGTTTTAATGGAAGGAAAAAAATTCACCCAAAATAAACTGAGTTTTGAACCTGTACACTAATTTAAGAACTTATTCACATCTTACACACGTGCGTCAAAAATATCCACATCGACAGAATTAAGTAAGGGATCTTGGAAATCCAAGCCAGCCCAAACACAGTTATTGAGCTCATATTTTGAAGCATGGAGATAAGACATAGAGATCCTTCCATCTTTTAGACAGCACTCTTGTTCTAAAAGCTTCTTTTATTGTCAAATTTGACAAAATTGAAGCAATAACTTCATCTGGCAACTCACTAATGTGATCCCACATGATTGAGAACACATAGATTGAATTAAAATTATGTTGCAGGTATTCCATGAATCTTCTGCTCAAGGGAGCTTTGAACTGAATTTAAGACAGTACCTTTCTAGAATCCTCTCCAAAAAAGCAAGAAAGCACGTATAAAGTTGGTTACAAGCTTCCAAGGCAATAT
>CATIWJ010123964.1:0-10969 GCA_949640765.1 Croton laevigatus | reverse complement strand
TTGTTCTTATTTTGTTATATTAGTATTGTTTTAAATTATAATTTAAGAACATTATAGATTTATGTTTGAGTAATTTGAATTTGTGTTTGATATATTTTTATATTATTTTTTTAGTAATTGATAAACGAGCATTCGAGCTCGAGCGTCTCGTTTATTATTAAGCTTAAACGAGCCGCTCGTGAGCATAATTTTATGCTCGACAAATAAACGAGCGCGCTCGAGCTCGCTCGTTTAATAAACGAGCCGAGCACGAGCGCTGTTTTTACGCTCGTTTATTAAACGAGCCGAGCTCGAGCATGCCACTGCTCGGCTCGGCTCGACTCGTTTACACCCCTACATAAGAGCTCATCCTGCTCTACCATCATATTCTCAAGATTATTAAAGAACCACAATTTGATCGAAGAAACTGAATCACTTACTTGAATGCGTAATGGACACAACAACTAAGCTCTGGGCATTTAAGTAAGCAATGCTCTGAGAGTTTTCGTAATTCGAGTTCTCTAATTTACTTCGGATAAAGTGTGTTACTTGGATAAATTGGAGCAATGTTATTTGGTCTAAAATTTTGTCTATTGAAATAAGCAGAAGGATCTATGTTTAAAAAAAAAAAAAGCAGAAGTGTGAGTAAATAATGAAAGGATAATTTTGTCAAATATGAATGGTGTTAACAAGTTTAGCTCTAAATTTATCACTTCCCATAAAAAAAAAATACAATTATAATCTACCAATTGTTATTTTTCAGATAGATGTTACTAATCATATTCTAAGATAAAATATAGAGGTGTTTGGTAGGATGGATTTTAATTGATGAAATTTAAACATTCTATATAATTATCGGATTATATTGTTTGTTGTGGAAAAAATGGACAACAATTCATGGATTTTATAGATTCCATCATAGCTCGAATATCTCATTTTAGATGAAATTTTAATTATATCCCTAAATCCATACGTTTTACCAAACAAAGTAATTGTACATTCTATTCACTCATATTCTATGCATTTCACATTCAATGCATTTAATAAAATTCATGCATTTTTTATTCTTATCAATCTAAACGAGCACATAAGTATATCTTTATATAATACAATAATGGTAATAATAATATTAAAACATGAAAAAAATCATACTTAAATATTCGATTGTATTGACGAAGCTATAATATTTACATCTTCGCACGCTCAATTTAGTGATATTTACGAATTATAAATCGACACTTTTTTTTTATTTTTAAACAAATCTAA
Organism: Croton laevigatus; assembly: GCA_949640765.1. Classification (NCBI taxonomy): domain Eukaryota; kingdom Viridiplantae; phylum Streptophyta; class Magnoliopsida; order Malpighiales; family Euphorbiaceae; genus Croton; species Croton laevigatus. The sequence continues at coordinate 9,724 of CATIWJ010123964.1, read as the reverse complement.
TTGGTAAAGATCCAAACACGAAATTTTTACAATCATCTTTTCTATACAATAAGAGAACCAATCTCTCATGAAAGAAAATCAAACCTTGTGAATGAAGATTTGACAATACTTACTTCAAAAGTAAGAATAAATACTCTTAATAAAAGGAGAACAACAATAATATATTTATCAAAAATTCTTACTTGCTAAAAAAAAATAAAAATCAATGATTGAAAGTGCTACTATCGTGCAGAGAAGCCCTCCGCAGCTAAAAACTTGTGTTTGGAAAAGGAATAAAATGAGAGGGAAAAGAGGCTAGGATTTTAGGGAGATTATAACCTACCAACTATATAAAAATATTGACATTTAAAATAATAGATTAAAACTCATAATTAAATATAAATAAGAATTTTTAGACTTTGATTATATCATAACATAACTTTTCTGTCGTATAATAAAATACACAAGTATCATTAGAGTTAGAGATGCAGTTGGGTGAGTGGGTCAAATTTATTTATGTGTGCCAATCTAACAAAGAATCGGAGTCTAGTCGAGACTCCAGTATTAAGTTATTTCAAACTTTTCTCATTATCACTAAAATTGATTTTTATGGTTATTATATTTCAAAATATTTTGTAATATTATAAATTTATTCAGTAAAAATTAATTATAAAATACAATTATATATATATATATATATGATAAAGATGAAAACAATTTTTTATAAAAGCGGTAATTTATTAAAATTAGGAATGATGGTAAAGCCAATAATTTGGATTACTTGACCCATCGTTTCATTTAAAAATAAATGGGTAGTGCCAAATGAGTATTAGAATCAAACAAATAGTAAAGTTTATCATATGTCACGGGTCTAGGGTGGGGCGTGCCTAATAAAAATATTTTTGGGCTTATTTTATATTTATTTATAGTTAATTTTTATTATTTTTTAATTTAAATAATAATTATTATTATGATTAAACGGTAACCATACTAACGGTTCAAGATCACAGTCTTGAATTATTGTATGTGCTCTTATAAGAAAAAGAGTACTTCAAGCTAGAATCAGGTTGAAAGATTATAAACAAGTTTAAGTTGGATACTGATTTTTTCACGGAGTACTTGAATCGTCATTATCTCTAATTAAAATGTAGATGTTTGCTCTCTTTTTTTTTTCTTCAAGATCAAAGACGATTCGATTAGTTGGTTGACGATTTGAGTGTCAATGTAAGCGTGTCAAATGTATATAGTACACCAATTGTAAGAAACTTTTGAGAATCTTGAAATTGTGGTCTAGATTCATAATAAATGCTTCATCACTAATGTCAGTACCGAAAGACTGACTTTTGAGTTGTATAAATGTAAAGTTATTCCAGTAAGAATCATCAAAGACAACTAAACAAGTTTGGTATTAAAATAAATGAAATGATTTGGTGAGTCGTAAGTGTTAAGTTGCCTCAGATGAAATCAACAAAGATAAAGTAACAAATTTCTAAGATATCTTTCTGGATGGAATCAACAGAAAGGTATTATATATTTAAAGTGTTTGTAGAAGTGGTAAATACGAAGTTATCTTAAACGAAATCTACGACAATAGTATGGCAAGTTTGAAGAAAATAGCTTTATAATGGAGTCACTAGAAAGATATCGATTAGAGTATGACTTTGTTTCCTCAAACATAATCGATAAAGAAGCAAGAATTTTTCCGGTGCTTAGGCTACTTCGAACATAATTGACAAAGTAGAAGCATGTTTTTAGGGTCATTTACTTGGAACAAGGTCGATTGAATAATTAAGTGCAATAAATGCAAAAACAACACAACTTGGATAAAATTGACAAGATATATTAAATTACACTAAATGGATGGAGTAGATTCTTTAGAATTTGCTAAAGGGAATTTATTTACACATGTTTGAGTTTGTGTTTGACTATTTTTTTTTTTTTTGTCATTGATTGGATCTGGAGGGAGCTTCATCATGCTTTTAGAAATTTTATTTATAATTGAGCCTAAAAAATAATTGTATGACCAATACTCAGTAACTTCTCATCACGTCTTCAAGATAACTGCCCACTCTTAACTTCGATAACCGAAAACTTTCTCATAATGTCTATCTCAATTACTGCTTATTATTTAGCTCGACAACAAGTCACTTTTCATAACTATATATCACATCTCATCTTAATAACTGCCCATTACTCAATATGATAACTGATCACCACTAAAAAAATAGTTATTCAAAATGTACTTAGCTTGTTGTGAAGATCATTCTGGAGCTCAACTCTCTCTCTTAGCAATCGCTTCATGAAATCAACTCAAACACTTGTTATTTCTTCCTCCCAACACCTCTCCCCCGAAAAAAAAAAAAAAACATTACACTTGTTAAATTTACATTAAAACCTATATATTAATTAATCCTCATAATATATTGCTTAATTAATACTCACACTTATTAGCTACTTAATATATAAAATCTACTCATATTTGACCCGATGTCAGATAATTACAAGACCAGGCTTAAAAATTAAAAATGGCTCAAACAATGGAGTTGTAGAGAATCAGATATTGCTTAGTAGTTATACAAGAGATTGATAAGAATTTGATTGAGATGGATTTCACAGATTAAATTAGGATTATCATCCTTATTTTATTACTTATATGTGTTAATGTATATGTACTAATTCTTACATACTAAATCTTTGTTTAATGCAGTCTTGCGCAGTGTGTGGTATTGGTACAAATGTAAATTGTTTATTAAAAAAAAAATTCATAGAAAGGTGTTTACTTGAAAAAAAATCTAAGAAAATTAGCTATTTTGGTATATTTTTATAAAATTAATGCCAAGGTCCACAAAAATGGGGGAAATTGTAGTGGATAACACAATTTAAACGTTCAATTTAGTAAATGGCACTAAGTTTCAGCAAATATCATTTTTATTAAGCAAATTATAATTATAATCCAAGGGTGGTGGCCTGATGGTGAAGTAATGTCACCAAGAGGTTCCAGATTCAAACCCTCTTAAGGGTAACAAAAGTGTTAATAATCTTGATTAAGCCATTGAAGAAGAAGAATAATATATATACAATATATACCATATATTATACCAGTATGTACATATATATAGTTTGTATATTGTCATATATACCATATATACTATTATATGTACCATATATATTACATATACCAAATGTACTCATATATATACCATATGTGTATACATAGGGTAGTACATATGACAATATACCCAAAAATCACCTCTTCTTTTTCTTAAACCTTAACGCCATCAACTTCATCCCACATCACCTGTAACCCGGACCTTTGCTAATCAATGTGATACTCCTTTTTGGTGGCATTGTATATGACGATGGTGCTATTGCTCTGCTCTGCTCGATGACAACTGATTTTCCACTGTGTATTCTTTAAAACAAATTTATTTCTTGAGCTTTTGATTATCCATTAACTTCCTTTTTTCAGTTTAGTGGTGTTGTTCAATTGTAGTATCCCTTTGTAGTATTCACCTAGAGCTGCAAATGAACTGAGCCGAGCCGAACACTGCCTTGCTCGAGCTCGGCTCTTTTGTTAAACGAACTCGATTTTGAGCTTGCGTGGGCTGGATAATGCACCTCTTTCACCCAAAAAAGTGGCTGAGTGGAATTCTGTTAGACATCGGCCCATATTCAAAGGGCTTACTAGAAATCCGAGTTCGGAGCCAAAAAGCCCAAATGGTTTTGACCCATCAAACTCGCCGCCGGCATATTTCTGAAACGTTGAAGTTTGGTTCTTAATAATTAAAAATAAAATAAAAACTACCAGAAAAGGAAAAGAGAGGGTCTACGAAACGAACCCAGCTTGTGCAAAATCGAAACATTAATCCTTCCTTTCTGTTCATCTTTGATTGTTCGATTCGTTTCCATCTTCTTCAAATTTTCGAATTCGAATGAGTTTTTAAGCTGAATAAGGAAGAGAGAAATCGAAATTGGGTTTTAGAGATGATAACGCGATCGAATCTGGCTGAGCAGTTGAGAGAGTATCAGATTCGATCCAAGCATGACTGGGCTTCTGTTTCCTTCTTCTCTTCCACTTCCAATCTAACTTCTTCCAGGTTCGCCCAATTCTGCTCTTTCCGTTTCCATTTTCGATTATTGTGCTATTTTCTTTTCAGGGATTCTTTTATTGTTGTTATTTTTGTTATTTTTTTTCCTGGTGATTTTGTGATCGCGTGTTTTCAGTAATATGATTTCATGTTGGAATTGATTTGGAAATGAATTCCATCCAGCTTTATTCCACAACCTTAAGTTTTGTGCTCAAATTCCATCGAATTTAATTGAGTTTGGATTTAGTTATAACCAATTCCACATAATTGAATTCTCGGTTCCTGCCCTAGTAAATGTCACAAATATGGAATTCGATTGAATTCCACAAAATTCTTTTGAAGCAAACAGGCCCTTTAGTTAGAGTTTGATATTTTATATTTCTGCTTGTTAAATTTTCATTGCCGTGCAGGGCAACATTTTTATTCATAGAATTGAAGGAAATTTGAATAGGATATAATTCGGTTACAATCAAAAGATGGATACACCCTTTTGTGGGTCGAGTATGATTACCCAATTCACTTTGTATCTTCAATGAGAGCTAAAATTGATGGCTTTAGGATATTTTTGATTCATGGTTTGGGTACCAGTTATCTATATATAATTTGTAGACCTTATTTGATTCATGGTTTGCGTAAAGTGTTTTTATCACTGGCTAGAAATTTCTTTTGCCTCTGTGCTAGTGCTAGTACTAGATGCTTAGAAGGTCATATCATATACAAGACAATTGCTTCCAATAAAGGCTTGTTTGGGGATCGATTATAGATTTGCTGATCAATTTGGTTTTTAATTGTTTCTTGTTGTTATCAATTATAATGGCCCTGCTGGCAGTTGATGTTATTGATGATTCTTATTTCCTTCAGTGGTCCCATTCAATATGATATTAAATGTCAGGTAACGAGAAACATTTAGAAGGTTTTTTTTTTTTTTGTACTCCAGTGTTACATATTTAATGCCCATGGATAGAAAGCAAGAAGCCACAAAATCTCTTTTCCTTTTCAATATTTAGTTCATAAAATTTTTAGTAGTGTAAAAAAATAAGTGTGGCCAGTATTGTTATAGCAAATATGAATGAGCTGATTCTACCAGACTATCATATAATTTAAGGAGGTCATTAATAGGAAAGATGATAAAGGAATGATGTTATTGCCTTATTAAAATAGTAACAATGTTGATTAGCAGTTAGTTTGGGATATTTAAGTATAAGTTTAGGTTGAATAATTTATTCATTCATGGATTGCATGAGAGGTATTGAGCTCTGTAGCTATCATACTTGATTTGTTTGGGTATAATTTGAGTGGAAATTTTAGCTGAGAAGGCATCTATAGTGACAATATTGTTTAAATGTTTAATCTATTTACCTTCCTACTCAGCTACTATGCTTAGAGTGAAAAAAAAGGGGATCTAGTTGCTGCCAAATTGATTTGAACTATGCAAGCTGGGATTAGGTTCCTTGTTTGCACTGTAGTCTTTGTTGTAGGCCAGGGTTTGTGGCTGCACCCTTTTTTTTTTTGGCATTCATCTCGTGTCTAAAATTAAAAGGAAAAAAAAAAAATCTGTGGAGTTATGATTGCTTGAAGGGGAAAACTAAATTTAAAAGTGATACTAACTATACAGATTAAAGCTACACTAGAATTAATTGTCATCATCATCATCATCATTCTTTTTGATGATGAAGAATGCTTATTCTACAGATCATATTGTGCTAATTCCTTGTGTAAACTTGCTTCCCTTATATCAATCATTAGCCTGATTATAATTGCTTTCAAGAATGCTAATAGATAACATATCATTAATATCTCCTCGTGCGCTTGAGCCTTTTTATTTTTGCATCATGAAATCATTTGACTATGATTTTATTAATGCTCTATGTTTCCTTACATGCTTGCAGGGTGGATGTTGTGGTATTTGTAATATGGGAACTCATAACTCTAGCGTTTCTGGTATTTTCAGCAGTTTCTTTATATTTTAGGCACATGCGTCTTGCCTTTATCTTGGTATGCATAACAATTCTAATGCTTTTATGCATGAAAATAACAAAGCAAGTAAGATTGGCCCGGAAAAAGAAACGAAGGATGCTTCTACCTTTATCCATGTAAACACTAAGTTATGGAATTTATAAAGTAAACAAAATTGTTGTGTAAATTGTGAGAATTCTTGGAATATGTGATCACACTTGGATCAGGTTGATGATTTGAGGGGATTACTTCGGCAAGCAAATATATCTTAACATTCAAGATTGAAAGTTGTGATACCTTCATTCAACTGGGTGATGGTGATTGCTCTCAGGTATAGTGGGTGCAGTGCTAGAGATACAGTTCCTTTCTTGGTGCATGTTTTATAGCATGGATTTTAGCTTCAATTAGCCATGTCCATCGATTTGAAGAGGAAATGATGAGTAGAATGGTTATTTAGATGATGTAATATGTAACTGCCTTCAGTTTCATTGACCCACATTAAGGTATAGAAAAGAGAAGATGGTAGTGTTTTTGTGCATGCTGGAGCATCATTATCTGTATGCAAGTTGATAAAATGCTTTATGCAAAATATTGGATTTAATTTCAGTGAAAAAAATGCGGCTTTCTCAATTTATAGCTTTTTGATTAATGCCTCTTCAATGAAATTAGTTGTTTAAGTAGTTTTTTAACCCTTTCAGTAGCAGCCGGTTGTTAATTAGTGGTTAGCTATTAGATATTAACATTTAAAGAAATTTTGATTCGCATTTACTTTTATAATTCACTTTTTTAACCTCTTAAGTACTAATTAACATCCTAAGTACCATTTTAAAATCCCTTGCTGTTGCAGAACACAACTTAAAGAAGAACCAAGTACACACGACTCTTTAGATACTGCTCTTATAAGATGTTTACTTGCTACAGTTTGAGTGAGTGAGAAAGGGCTCTTCAAATTGCTCAAGTGATACGAGGGTGCCCTTTCCAAAATTGCCTTACACAAGGTAGATTAACAGTTAGTTTTACATCTCAGAATATAGCGGTGTAGATGTTGCTTATTGTGGCTTGAAGAAGTGAATTTCTATGCCCATAGCCACAATAGTCCAAATTGCTCCGGTGATCACTGAAACACTTAGTGCCATTCCCAGGAGCCCTAGTATCCAGTTAAGGCACCAAATTGTACCATATTTCTGGGGTTTCTTGATCTTTATCCACATGAAACAGGGGTATGCTAAGGTGACTGGTAAAGCAATCCCTCCGATTAAACCTGCCAAGCTTGGCAAGAACGGGAATGCCACAGATATAAAGAATGCTAGGCATCCAAAGAAAACTCTAAGCCCAGCGCGTATCCACCGCGGGCAAGGCTTATTCGTTTTGCTGGTGTACCTGAACTCCAAATTGTCAAATACTGGCATTGCATAGATCTGAAATGTGCTTAGGCAATTGATCACCACAAATAAGCTTGTTAGTCCAAGTAGAACCTTGGATGTGTCTTGTCCGTGGTATTTGTATAAAGCATTTAGCATTCCACCATTTCCTGGTATCTGTAATTCAAACGTGTTTTCGGGTCATTCCATACTATACTCTTGGCAAAACTGATAGAATATATTCTATATTGCTCGTATGCTTTTACTTTTTCTTCGCTATTATGGCACAATCTAAGAGTTTCTTCTATTTTTAGCATGAACGATCTGTGTATTAGAAATTGCCAATTGTGTACTTACCAGGTCTCCATAAGCCCAATAACCTCCAATTGCGAGGGGAAACAAACACATTGCTATCATCATATATGCAAATTTTACTCCTCTCCACATGGGTACACGAGATGGTTGCTTTGAGCTTGAAGGCATAGTTCCCTTCAATAACAAAAATATGAAACAATTAGACAATATTCCAGTTTCTATAAACTCGCACACCCGAGTTATTAATAAAATGCTAAAAGTTATCTATAAGTCCTACCTGAATTTCGAGCACAAGATTGTGACCACGGAAAGCAAATGCAACAATCCCAAGGGCATTAAGGATGCTGGAAACTCTAGCAACATAGGATTTTGGCTCTGGAGGATTATAAGAAATATGATCTGGCCTACCTTCAATTATGGATACTACCCATATAAGGGTATAGTAAGTAATTGCTGTAATAGCTCCAATAAGAGAAATTCCAGCTATGGAATTCAAGTTGGGAAGCTGAGGTATAATAATTGCACAAACTGTAAATAGCGAATACCATTCTACTAATGTTAATGGTTTCCAATTACAATTTACCCCATAAGCAATTTGGGATAGTATTTTTCATTGTTCCACCGCTATCATTATCAGGATCACACATGTGCCACCAGTGATAGATACATGATCGGAAATAGGGCTAGCCATTTCCCTAGCTTCTCACCTGATAAAAGTACACCACAATATTAAAAATTTGCAATTACCAAAATCATAAATTACATTTGTAAAATTATAAATCAACATAAAAACTCTTTACTTGAAAAAAAAAGAAAAGTGTATTTTAGGATGCATTTGATAAGAGGTTAAAAAAAGTTGTAATGTACCGAATCTATCTGATTGATTTTCCTATATTCTACAGATATTACAGTAAATGAAAAAAGGAAGACCATTGTTCTGTACTTCACAATATTGTTCCAGTATTAAAAGTAATGTGAAATAAAAATCATTTTTGACGGAAAAAGTAAAGTGTGCAACACATAAAAATTGGGTCAATCATATTTTATTCATTTGATTGAAATTGAGTCACATCTTATAGTATTTAGCATTATAAACTTTTCCGCAAGTCCATGAAAAACAAATGTATATGTTTGTTCATTGACAAGAAATTTCCTAGCGTTTTTCAGAGTTTTGGTGTGAATTTGACTCTATTTTTCACTGTCTTTTTCAAATTTGGATGCAACAAAGCAGCTTTAAAGTAATTTTCTCCTTTTTCTTTTGGCCTTTTGTATTTGTACACATGACCTTTTTTTTTTCCTTTTGTATTTGTGAATTTGACTCTATTTTTCACTCTCTTTTTCAAAATTTTCACTCTCTTTATCAGTTCAGTTCGGTGCAGTTCGGTCCAACCGAAATTTTCGGTTTTCTCCTTTCTATAACCGAAAACCGAACCAATTAATCAATTAACCGAAAATTTGTTCGGTTCGGATCGGTTTTGATTCGATTTTCAGTTTTGATTCGATTTTCAGTTTTCGGTTAATTATGAACACCCCTACTTGAAGGACCTTAAATCCTAATTTTCAAACCATGAGGTTCAAATAGCAGATTATATGAAAACTTGAGGACCTTAGCAAAATTCTTCCTATTATTAAAAATTAAATATGAACTTTTTTTATATCAAACACAATGTCCATAGCTTGGTGCTGAATCTTTTGTTTTCCATTAATAGCATCCACCATAGCTTTCGATTCCATAATTCTATCTCTCTATTTTTTTCTTCAATTAGCTCCATAGCATTACGAACAACAAAAGCTTCTAAAATTAACAAATCTAAAGATATATTAATATTGTTATATATTAATATTGTTTGACTCTCCTGTCTTTAATCCTGCCTTTGAAGTCTTTGACTTCGGACCATCGGGTCCAAGTAAATATGAACTATATTTTGTAAAAGGGTAGTGCAAAAATGATGTGAAAGAAATAAAGTTTCGTCAGATTTGCGTTGAGAGCAAAAATGATGTGAAAGAATTAAAGTTTCGTCAGAT
>CATIWJ010123942.1:0-36461 GCA_949640765.1 Croton laevigatus | reverse complement strand
GCAATTTATAAAATTTAATTTTATATTATAAATTAGACATAATATGATTTATATTATTGAATTTGTAGTAATTTTTATTTCGCAAATATTTTTTATGAATAATGGTAATTTAACTAAAGAAATGGTTGTTTTTTTCATTCAAGATTGGTATATTTAGGCACTCAATACAAATCAATTAAATAACATAACCTAAATATGATATCGATACATATTAAGCCATGTAAAATTAAAAAATTATGACATTTGGTCCATTGATCTTGAAATATGATATCTAAATCATATGTCTAAATATTTAGATCATATAAAATTTAAATCGATGAAGATATGTAAGTTGGTCCGTCCATAAGTGAGTAAGTGTCAGCAATTCGAAAACGAATACTAATTGATCTCTTAAATAACTTTTTTATCAAATCAATACGTCAAAATCCACTAAAGTTCCTCCCAACTTATATTAACTTCCTTTTATAAATGCATATCATAATCAACAACATACTTACAAAAATTAAAGTGTATAATCCAATCCAAAAATTAGAAGTGCCCATCAAACTTTTTTATTGTAATCTTTCATTTTTGAAGAAAAAAAAGTATCAATTCATGCAATTAGCGAATCAAAACTTCCCAATTTTCCAATTCTCACAAATGGGTTTATGACAATCATTTGGTGCATGTATAAATATAATTAGTCCCATAGATAATGCTCAAGAAAAGATCATTTCAAAGTGCCAAAAACACTCATATTATATTGGTTAGAAGTTGAATTTGCACGCATATAAAGCACTTAATTATAATGTGGGTTAAACAAAACTAATGGGAATAATGATTATTGTTGGTTTAATTTCTTCTAAGTTAGTAGAAAATTAAAAAGCATAGGCATAGCCACTTTAGAATCTAATTAAAGTGACTAAAAAGGAGGAATGGACCACATTTGTCCACTTAACAACATAATATTAAGATATAACAAGAAACAAATCTTCAATAAAATAGTGCAAAATGAAAAAATATATCAGTCACTAAACCTAACTTTTTACTCAGTCGTAATTACACCCTTTCTTTATGAAATATAAAAAGACCAACAGTTACAAATCACATTAGATATTTGTCATTTAAAAAGTTTTTTTTTTCCCTTACTTTCTATTAGAAATCGGGGAGTCGAGGCAGGTATGTAGCCAACCCATAAGTGAAAGCTGCTCTTAAAATACATATTTTTTATTCATTCCAATAATACATATCGTAATCTTTATATGGGCCAACGCTCCCATAGCCTCTACCTCCCTACATCCGTGAGTGGAGGGATCTCAATTCTTTTCATTACTTATATTTTTTCGCCCAATAATTTAGTGGCAATTGTTTATAAACAACCACTATTATTTTCTTATTACATTACATATGCATATAAATTTTGAATTCTTCTTGTAATCTACCAAGTCAAGTCCTTCCATTCTTTCCTCCTACATGCTTATGTGTAAGATGATAAGATACGTAGCTACGCTATATACATATAAATATGTAAATAATAAATATAATATAATATAAAAAAAAACCAACTAATATAATATTTAATAAAAAAACAAAGAAAAAAAGGTAAAATTTATCCAAAGGAATATTGGGAAGAAGTGCATGATAATAAATTAATAATGGCAAAAGAAAGGGTAGCAAAACGGAAAAAAGTTAATGATTAGAGTAATCAATAATTTGCCATTCATACACATACACTACACTACACATTCTTCTCTTAGCTTAGCTACGTGAGGATGAGGTTATCCTAACGTCCATTTTTGCTTAATCTTAATCTAACAATGGCAAATGCTACAAGACAAGTTTAATTTTGAAAAAAAAACACTCCTCCTCCTCCTCCTCCTCTTCTTCTTCTAGTAGTACTAGTAGTAGTACAGAAAGCTCCACTATATATATACTAGTATAATTCTTTCTTCTCATGACCTATAGCTTTCTATGAAAAAGCAAATGAAAATGGGATATGGAGGAGAGGTTAAAATTCAAATGTACGATATGGAAAATGATAGAGCAAGTGTTGAAGATCTTGAAAGAAGATGTGAAGTAGGTCCAGCTGAGCGATTCATCCTCTTCACTGATACTTTGGGTGACCCCATTTGCAGAATCCGAAATAGTCCTTCCTATAACATGCTGGTACGGTATTTCGCTATCTATCTATCTATGTCCATATATTCTGCTTCAATGCTTCTTCTTCTCTATTTGTATTAATTTTGTTCTTCTTTTGAGAAATTATCAAGAACCATCGTTCTAATTCGTTGAAATTAATGGTCAAAACTGAAAACCGGTTTATGAGATAAACCCTAGATAATCATATTTATTAGTTCTCAAATTTCAAAATTCGATTCTAGATTCTAAGCACGTTTAAGTGCAAAAATAGACTTACACTCTTTAATTTGAGGTCTCGAAGTTCAAAATTTGATTCTCCATTTGAAATATGCATGCATAGGTGCAATGGACTATATATAGTCTTAAGTGCAACACTTATGAAGATATAGTACAAAAATTTTCTAATTGGAATATAATTGTTTGGTGTAATTATGTTAGTTTAGTGAATAAAAATCTGGCGATTGTCTGGTAATCCTTCATACACCAGGTGTAAGCAAGTAATATCCGTTATGTTATTCTAGCGAATTAGAGCTTGACGGCAATCTAGTGTAATTCTATTATTTTAACAAATTAGAACATGGTTCTAACTAATTCTAGCAAAAACTCTTTATATAACATTACACTATACCTTTTCATTTCCTTAACAAAAATTACTACAAAATTTAGGTAGCAAAGCTTGGAGATGAACTAGTTGGAGTGATACAAGGCTCAATAAAGCTAGCAACGGTTCATCATCAAAACAAGCCAAATCTAGCAAAGGTGGGTTACATATTAGGCTTAAGAGTATCCCCTCATCACCGGCGAAAAGGGATTGGACAAAAGCTAGTTCTAAAACTAGAAGAATGGTTTATTCAAAACGACGTCGAATTCGCTTACATGGCCACTGAAAAAGATAACAAAGCTTCAGTTAAGCTTTTCATGGACAAGCTTGGGTATGTCAAGTTCAGAACGCCTACTATCCTCGTAAACCCAGTAAGTAACAGATCTTTACGTATATCAAAAACCATTCAAATCACCAAAATCAAACCACAAGAAGCTGAGCTTTTATATCATAAGTTCATGGCTTCTTCTACTGAGCTTTTTCCAAACGACATAGGAAATATACTTAACAATAAGTTAAGTTTAGGTACCTGGGTTGCTTATTACCCTAGTGATGAAACGATATGTCGTTTTGGTATAGAAGGAAAAGTTCCTACAAATTGGGCAATGCTTAGTGTATGGAATAGTGGAGAAATTTTTAAGCTAAGATTAGAAAAAGCTCCAATGCATTGTTTGGTATATACAAAAAGCTCAAGGCTTATAAATAAGCTTTTTCCTTGCTTAAATTTTCAAGCTATTCCAGATTTTTTTAGACCATTTGGGTTTTATTTTATTTACGGGTTGCATCATCAAGGACCCGAATCCAGGAAATTAGTTCGTGAGTTATGCAAATTTGTACACAACATGGGGATGAAAGCGAAGAGTAAGGATTGTAAAGTTATAGTAACAGAAGTTGATGATGGAAACGACGTCGTAAAAGTTGATCATATTCCACATTGGAAATCACTATCTTGCCCTGAAGATTTGTGGTGTATAAAGAGCTTGAAAAATGAAGAAGACAAGGAAAGGGTTAATGAATTGGCAACAAAGATGATAAAAACATCCCTTTTTGTAGACCCAAGAGAGGTTTGATTTCAACAATAAAAATTTATATTTAGCTTTTGGTTGCTTCCTTCAAGCCAAAACAAAAAACCCCACCTTCATATTTTTTTTGGTTTTCATTTTTATTATTATTATGTAATCATTGACATCCAAGGGTTAGGGTGAGTTCTAAGATTATATAAATGAAGAAGTGTTATAATAATTCAATTATGAATGTTTTAGCTATTATTCTTGTTATTTAAGTTTGTACTTTTTATTTGAGAAACTTTGTAGTATTATGTTTAGAATTGATTGGTGAATGAGTTTACTGACTCTCTTGCCAAACTAGGTCTATTCGGATTTTATAATGAACCTCTAGATCTGTAATCTTTAAGTAAAGTCATGTAATCTTTCTACAATTAATAAAAATCTCCGCTTAATTAAAAAAAAAAAGATTGGACTTATCTAGATCAGATCTAAAAAATCACTTATAAATTAAATCTATAAAATAACGGTGTAGTATAATTCTTGAATGTAATGAAATCAATATTAACAAACGTTTTCACTAAAAAAAACTTCAAAATTACTTTCATTGCAAAAAACTGTTAGATTTTCTATTTTTATATAACATAAAGAAATTGACTTAAGATAAATAAAGTAGTAAATATTTTACTATATTATATAGTCTTGGTTATGATAATAATTATCATATAAAAAAATTTTATCGAATACTAGATCATAAAAAAAATGTACATGGTAAAGTAAAAATTTAGCAATTTATTTATGACAATTTTTCTTTTTTTTAAAAAAAAAAAAAGACAAATATGATAGTTTTATAGTAGAAGGGAGGCAGTATTAGTTATTGATTTTTTTTAAGTGATTAACATCAAGGACTAATATTAGGGTTCTTAGTTTTCATTTGAATATTATAATTAAGTATCAAATAACATAAATTGCCCATTTATATATATACATATATTGTTGATAAATGATGCAAAATCTAAATTCTAACATTAAGAACCATCTTACGATCTTGAAATACAACATATATGATCTAACAATTGAATTAAAAGATCTTGAAATACAACATATATGATCTAAAAATTGAATTAAAAGATCTTGAAATACAACATATATGATCTAACAATTGAATTAAAAAAATTTAAAATTTTATTATTTTCTACTATAAAGAATTATATAGTAAATTTAAAAAATTGAAATAAGGTAGTGCTATTATTTTTTTTTAATTTTACCATTCTATTTTTTATTATTAAACTACGGACAAGGACTAATTCAAATTTGAGTTAGACATGACCATTAAGAATAACAAAACTTTCTTTACTAAATTTTAACACGACTGCATTTTCAGAAATAGAACTTGTGATATTTGGTTAAATTAAAACAATACCTACCAGTTAATCTACACGTTGGTTGGAAGTAAAACATTTAACATAACGGTAAATTCGCAATAAAAGAAAAAACTAAGTATATTTAAAAATTAGGGTATTTCTAAATTTTATTTTATTTTTTAAGAATGGAACCAAAAACAAAATGAAAAGTGACGTATGAGGTACAACAGAGGGAATAAAAGATACATTTTCCAATGCTAATATGATTAGAAAGAAAAGTCCATAAGTCTGTGATTGTGGAGAGGAGGTGACATAAAATCTCAGAAGATTTCCTTAATTAGGTGCCACCTTCTTTGTCCCTTTCTTCTCTTAATTCCTCTTGATTTTGACTTAACAAGAACACTCTTAGTCCCTCCCTTCCCTTTGTGGTCCATCTCTTTCCTTTCTTTGTTTGTCCCTTTCTTTTTGCCTTCTTTACGTTTCCCTCTTCTTGTCGTTTCCTTTTGATGCTTATATAGGATCATATGTAGTAGTATTTTAATCTTTTACATCCATGCATGCCTATTAATGCTAGAATATTTCATATTTTTCACTAATCTTGGATCTCAAATGGCGGTGGTCTATTAGGGTTAGTATGAATTTCATGTATCAGCAAAATGAGTTGTTTGACCATTTTTCAGTGGTCTATTAGTTTTTAGTGTTTTGATCGATGGTCAAAACAACTTAAAAAATTATTGACAAGCACAACTATAGAAACCCACAATTACTAGATTCGCTCAACAGTCTATCTTATTGCATGTGTATTTACCACTAAATTATATCTTATTGTGTCTTCAAAAGTAGGGTTGTTGGTTTCTTGAACGTTAAGCAATTAACATAAAAATTCACATCAAAACCCTAATTTGTTGAAAAGTAAACAATTATTATTAAGTAACGATCAAATCAAATTGTATGGATTTTCATTGGTTTTTAGCAAGAAAGCGTATATTATAGAGTTGGGAAATGTCAGTTTCGGTGTACTAAATATAGAATCCTATATCTATAAAATTTCTGCCATAGCCCTAGTAGTTGAAAGGTATAAAAGCAAAGTTAGGTTATACTTTCAAGTCAATATTCTATCTTTAGGCAAAAGAACAATGGTTTGGAGACTGTTCTTTCTTCCTAAAGATGGGATCATGCAATTTTGTTTAAGCATAGTTATGTATTGTACATCCATATGTTATTGCATGATTAGGCTTTTTCTGATATAAATCAACATTTGAAGATCTGAAATATGGATTATTAAGTTATTGTTTTTCATTAATTGCTTTTTATAATGAAAGATTAAAGAAAAAAAAAGTAGGGTTTATGGTGGAAATTTAGGTGGTGGGCTTTTAAGCATGTTTTCTATCTATCTATCGTTGGATTGAAATGGGTTTAACGGCCTAGACCTAATTTGAATTCGTTGGAATTTTTGGGAGGGGAAGGAATTGAAATGCGCAAGAGATGATAATATTTTGCACTGCATATATATATATATATTCATCAAAATAATATGATTGTTTATATACTTATAAGTGAATCAAACCTTACCTAAAAATATTCCTAAGAATCACAAATCATACTAAAAAATATTATATTCTATGTAGAAAAATCTGCATTAAATGAAAATTCAAATCATAAAAATATTTTTTAACAACCAATAAATCAGTTTTAAATATTTTGTTTGAATTAATCTTAACAAAATTGTGTTTGGTAATAATTATTTAAGCAGTTTCGAACCATAATGCTAAAATTTATTTTTTTGGTTTGATAACAAAATCTTTTTTAAGTAATTTTTAGAGATTTAAAAAAACATTTTACAAAATATTGACTTCTTTATTTTTTTAATGTTTTGTAAACAATCGCTAAAAATTAGGGGCGGCTTAGAGGGTGCAAAGTGGGCGACTGCACAGGGCCCAAAAAAATAAGGGGTTTCAAATATTAAATGACACGAATTACATTTAATGTTTTAAAAGAGAGCAACTGGTATAAAGTTTTGACCTCAAAATATGAGGTAACTGGTTTGATACATGTTAATGCTTTTTGTTAAGTATTTTTTCAATTTAAAGAAATTTTTATTTTTTAAATTGTGAATAGATGGCCTTAAATTTATAAGTAGTACAGGGCCCCTAAAATTTTTAAAACGGCCTACCAAAAATAGTTAACACATTATCAAAACTTTTTTTTTTTGGATACATTATATTAATGTTTATAAAGAGATAACTTGGGAAAAAAATTAATATTGTGTACTACATTATTATGTAGCTCTTCACATTAAATCAGAAATGATTTGTGATTGGAAAAAAAATCGAATATACGACCTTTCACAAAAGTGAGATTAACTAGGCAAATTATATAGTTAAAAAAAATAAAAAATCACAATTTGCAAAAGGATATTATAATGTAATGTTACATAATAATTAAGAGGTAATTCGATCACTATACTTTCGACAAGATTTTTCATAATTCATTATTTAGTGTCTGTATTGAATAAATATACACCAAATAAAATGCAAATTATTGAGCCGTAATGAATAAACTAATCTAATCTGATTAGTTATAAGTTCTGACATTTTTAGTTATGGTTGCACCAAATCGACGTAAGTACCAATCTCTATTCTTGGATTCTAGCCTCTCTGGTTCAAACTTCAAGCAATGTAAGCTCTGTAATGCTTTTTCAAGTTTTGTGACAATCATTGCATTCTATATGTTTTAAATTTCAATTCTAAAGTTCTCGTTCCAGAACCATAGCATTTTGAGATTTTTGTTTTTCCAACTCGCACGGTAAATTATCTATATTGAGTCTCAAGATCAATTTAAGTGGGTTATAATTTACAAAAATCGACTCTGTATTATAAATTTCATATGATTGTAAGTTCGACGGCCTCAATTATTTTACGTTAATTTTCTTTCGGGGTACCAAACAATCTTATCAATAGTTGATTGAAAATCCAAATAAGACCTAATTATTCACCTTTAGCTAGAATGGTTGGATTAATGAACCAATACAAGCACTAAATTGCAATGTTTGGCTTATATAATCCAAAGTATGCCCCAATCATACAGTTTTGCCCCCCCTGTTGGGATGGCTGGATTGATGTACCAATGACACAAGCACTATATTTGGACCATTTCTCTATTATTTCTAATTTCAAGTAACAAAAGTTGGTCTCCTACTTGCACTTGAGTAGGGTAGAGAGCATTCACTTTAATTCAGACGGTTTGAATCAAATCGAAACAAGCTGGTTCAACTTTACCGTCTTTCATAGTACAAAAATTTGAATACAATTATTTTTTAGCAAAAAAAAAAAAAATATATATATATATATTTGTAGAGTTTAATCATTTAAATTGAATCTGTAATGATTAGTTTGATGCTTGTTAGACTAATTAGTTTCAGTGTACAACATATGCAAATCGGATTTGATCTAATGTATAGCTATCCCAACATTAGAGGGAGTACAATCCTTTGATAGATTGATCAATATATCTTAATTAATATGATAATTGATCAATCGGAAACAAAGTTTTGCAAGAGGTGGTACCCTTAGATCGCCGGTCTGATGCATTTGGTGGAGGAGGTGGCGGCGGAGCCTATATCCGGTCTTCTTCTCCGACAAACTCTGAGTTTTTGCACCTTTTCTATTTTCAGATTTAGAATATTAATTTTTTTTTTTTTTGAATCTTAATTTTTAGATATTTTTAAATAGAAAAGGTAATTTTGGATTAAAAAAATATAGATTTTAAAATCTACTATTTAGTTAATTTATGAAATATGTTGCTATTTACTAACTCTTATGTTTGAAAATATGCTATCTACTTACTTATCATGTTAGTTATTAGCCATAACAAGACTAAGAATAAGCCCAATACCAAAAGCTTGAAGATTCTTGTCCACTCTCTTACAATTGTTAAGTAAGTTGCACTTACTTTAGCAAGCAATTATTGATAATCATTCATAACAATCATATATATATATATATATATATATATATATATATATTACGAACGGAGTTAATCCAAGTAATAAGTATCTTAGATTTGTTTAAACAAATATTGGGTTTGAGACTTAAGTAAATATATGCAATTATCCTCACTGGAAGGCTAACCTGCTCCAAAATTAGTCAAGGCAAACCCTAGATACTGGCAGCAGGATGTGAAATATTGTCTTGTTTTATATAAAGTGGAATGTTTCATTTGTATTTCTTCTTGCTTAATGAAGCATACCAAATTTACAAAGAAGTGAAGTTGTCTCCATTTGAGATAATGGGCCATTCCATTTGAAAATTGGGCTAGGCTTGAACTCCCATATCCATTTAATTTTGGCCCAAGAGTGACTAACTCATTCCTAATCGCTAATTGAGAACTTCTAGGCGTTTTTTTCCACTTTTTTTTTAGCCCAAGATTTCAGCCTTCCACATGGAAGCAACATATGTGCACTTTTTTTTTTAGCATAATTATAAACTCTCGCATGGACATGAGATTCGAACTTAGTCCATTAGAACTTGAAGTCAAACATCTTATCACCTTTGCTGACCCCTAAATACAACTTTTTTTTTGAATGAAAGGTAATTCATTAATTTAAATCTGCCTGTAGTACTTGGCGAATAAATAAAGGAGGATCCGAAAACCAATCCCTTACACATGTCGAAGAAGAAGTTGCTCTAGCAAGTGTATGAGCAACTACATTCGCTGACTGTTTTACAAAACATATTGAAATGTCACTTATTTGAGCTACTAAGGATTTACAATCATCAATAATATGGCCTAACGAAGTTCGATTACATAAAGATGAATTAATTTGCTCCACCACAACCTTAGGATCTAGCTCAAATTCCACACCACTAAAACCCATGTCTTTTATCCATGAAAGAGCCTCCCGACATGTAATTGCTTCTGCCTCTGTTGGCGTTAATACAGGAGGAAGAGATACACTCCTAGCAACAAGCATAGAACCATTACAATCCCGAACTACCATTCCACCTCCCACGCAATGTTGTGAACCAAGAAAACTTGCATCTATATTGCATTTTACTTTAGTTGAAGGAGGACACTGCCATTTACCTATCCCATTAGCTTCTTCCATCATCATCTAAACAGACCCACTCGTTGGACACGTTTGAGCCAATCTCCATTCCTGCACCACCGAACTAGCCATTAACCGAATTCTATCCACCTGCACAGCTTCTTGCCTCCATAACCAGCCATTCCTCGCACTCCATACACTCCACGCCGTTGCCAAAATCTATGTTCGTTGTAGTTCATTCAACCTCACCACTTCCGACGCAACCCACAACTTTAAATCACTTTCACTAGTTAATCGTTGAACAGCTGATACTCCCTCCCACAATTCTGCAATTTTCGAACACAAAAACAGAGTATGTTGCTCTGTTTCCAGCTCTTGTTGACAAAACAAGCAACGAGCATCTATTTCCATCCCCTTTTTCTGCAAATTACACTTAGTCTTATATGCACTTAATTACAATTTAAAATTTTTACAAAATTTTGTAAGTTTTATTATAAAAAAAATCACATTCCTATATTAATTACATTATATTACAAATTATAAATAGGGGTGAGCAAAATCGGTTCGGTTCACCGAACCGAATCGAAATGGTAAAACCAATGTAAAACCGATAAGGAAAATAGAAAACCGTTCACCGAATCGACATGTACTAAAACCGAAGTCAAACTGAACCGAAATTATCGGTTCGGTTCGGTTTGATTTTAACAGAAACCGAAATTACTCCCTCGTTCAAACACGATATTCAATCAAAAGAAAGAATAGTATTTCTATGGAGTTTTCAAACACAGATATTCACAAGAATCTAACGGATTGAAAACCAAAACACTGATTGAAAATCAAAGACAAAATTCCAACAATTTCAATCCAAAATTCAAGCTCAAATAGAATTATAAATCTGCAAAACACAAATTGAATACAGACCAATCAGGAAAAAAATAAATAAATCTAAAGAAAAAAAGCAAAACAGAGAAATCTGAATAAAAAGAAGGCTCCGAAACACAAAATCAAAACATTATCACAAATACAATTACTGACACAATAAAAAGGAAAGAAGTAACAGTACAGAATAAATGGTGATGATGGTTTTGAAATCTTGAACCATCGCAGATCAGATCGATGATGGTTCTCGATTTCCTTCCACACACTTTGCAATCCGTTTTCTTGTTCAATCGTGGGCAGAGCAAGAAGCAAAATGAATCCATTGACCATAGTGAAACGAAGAGAAGAGAAGATGGTGATGGTCGTGGTGGCAGAGGGGAAAGGAAGAGAAGAGAAGCGAAGATGGTGATGGTGGCGGTGGCAGAGGGTAAAGGAAGAGAATAGAAAATGAAGAGGAGAGGAGGGTAGAAGCTTGGTGAACAGTGGCGGTGCAGGGGTGGAGATGGCAGAATAAACGTGAATAAAGAAGAAGAGGAAAAGAGATAGGAAGAGAGGAAATGATGAGAAGTGGCTGCTGGTTGAAAAGAAAGAGATGGAGATTAGGGTTTGGCCTAAAAGGAAGTATATATAGTAGGGGTTCGGTTCGATATCGGTTTTCGGTTTGGTTCGGTTGTTCAACATCTAAAACCAAACGCCAAACTGAAAACCGATATTTCACTATCTTAACAATCGAAAACCGAAAATCGGTTCGGTAGCGGTTCGGTTTCGGTTAAATCTGCTCAGCCCTAATTATAAACTTTATGTTATCAAAGTTTTTATATATATGTGGGGTGGGGGGGATAATGCAGGCTGTAGATTAGGCTGTGCAAGCAGAGCACTTATATAGAGTCCCTATTTTTTTTATTGCCTCCAAATTTTAAAAATTCATTACTTTAAAAAAAAAAAAAATTATAAATCTATCCACCAAGAATTAAACCCAGCATTAGCATAATTTAATAAGCATATTTCACTAAACCACTCTTAAAATATAAATTTTATATTCATTACAATGATACATATCCTAATCTTTCAAGGGCCCAACATTCAATTTTAATACTACGCACAGAGTCTCCTAAATTTATTAGACGATCCTGTTATTTCTAGAGTAAATATTGTCAATGCCAGAGCACATATCTGGTTTTAGATAAAACTACCTTCATTATAAATTGCGTAGCTAACTAACAAGGAGAAGATAATTTTATCTTTAATAATTATTTAATAATATCTGCTCTAAAAATAATATTACCATGTGTATATAATTATAAAATTTATAAATGGACCGACATGAAAATAATTTCAACTTTCGGGGTGATATTATAAAATATCCAAAATTTTAGTATCCACTACGAAAAGTCAAGCCTTATGATATAAATAGTAATAATAAATTGCCCCATTCTATTGCCAAGTCTAGTCTTTCTTCTCTTTCCCTAATAGTACTTCTTATCGCTATCTGTTACAAGATAGTAGAAAAACCCTAACAAGAGCATGTCTGGTTACGGTCAAGACGGCGATTCTGCTCCTCCGTCTTATGGCGGTGGCGGTGGATATGGGGGTGGTTATGGCGGCAGCGCTGGAGGTGGTGGATATGGAGGAGGAGCTAGTGCTGGAGGCTATGGTGGTGATGGTGGTTATGGCGGTGGTGGAGGTGGCCGGGGAGGTTATGGTGGAGGTAGAGGTGGCGGCGGTGGAGGTGGTAGAGGATATGGCGGTAATTCTCAGAATCGTGGTATTAATTTTGTTTTAAATTAGATTGATTGATGCTGTGTGTGCATATATATTTATTTTTGTGCTGCGATTGTTTGATCTGATCTGCAGGAGGTGGCGGAGGATATCAAGATCGTGGAGGAAGAGGCGGCGGAGGTGGTGGCAGAGGAGGTGGCCGGGGTGGAAGTGGAAGAGACGGTGATTGGATATGCCCTAACTCAAGGTAATTTTGTGTGTTCTGTTAGTTGATTTGGCCTAGTGGTTCTATGAAGTTGAGATTTTTGGGAATTTCAAATCACAATCTGAATCATTTGAGGAGTTCTTGTGATTTTAGAGATGCTTCAAATTGTTAATAAACAACTAAAAATGCCTGATAAATTTGTACATAATAAATTTCATCGTATTTAGCTGCCTGCAGCATATCCTAAAATACTTCACTCTTTGAAATTTTTTTTTTAAAAAAAAGTAATTATCTTCAGTAAATGATCGCATATCTGCATCCATTTGGTCGAAATCTATCTTGAGTATACTGATTCTGAATCGATCTTAGTTGCTTTTGTACTCTTCTAATGATTTTATGCTGTTGTTACAAGGATTCTACGAAGGTAGAATTTCACATGAGATTTGAATTTTGAATGAATTAGACATCATGCTATCCTTCAGTCTGGATCTCGGATTGAATTTAATAACTATGCTCTAAACTTTGTTCATTTAGAAACATTTCAAGATTAGATATAGGGGTTTAAGGATTAACATATCTGCCACATTTGTTGTGTGGAGCTTTGTAATTGACACTGTTATATGTTTATGTAGCTGTGGTAATTTGAACTTTGCTAGAAGATCTGAATGTAACAAATGTGGCACTCCTTCTCCTGCTGGTTCCAACAATGATCGTGGTGGCAGAGGTTATAACAAAGGAGGAAGTGGTGGAGGATATAGTGGTAATCGAGGTGGCAGAGGTGGTAACTATGATGGAAACAGAAGTAGCAATTACAATGATGGTGGGCGAGGTGGTGGGTATGATAATAGGAGTGGAGGTGGCAGTAGAGGGAGTGGTGGTGCCTATGGTGGTAACTCTGGAAGAGACAATGGTGGCTATAACCAGATGCCTCCTGCAGCACCATCCTATGGTAGTGCTGGAGGTGCAGGTAATTACCCACCACCCCCTGAATCATATGGGGGAAACTCCAACTATGGGACAGATGCAGTTCCTCCTCCTATGAGTTACACCGGTGGACCTACATCTTATCCTCCATCTTATGGTGGTCCTGTTGGTGGTTATGGTGGTAATGATGTTGCAACTGATGGGAGAAGTGGTGGGCGAGCTGGCCAACAAGGAGGAGGGTATGGTGCTGGCAGTGCTGGTGGTCCTCGTTATGAAGGAGGTGGTGGACATAGTGGTGCTCTTCCTGATGCCCCGCCCAAAATTAAGCAGTGTGATGGAAATTGTGATGAGACTTGCGACAACTCAAGGATATATATATCAAATTTGCCACCAGATGTGACTATTGATGAACTGCAAGAACTTTTTAGTGGCATTGGACTAGTAATTCCGACTCTTCTTTTCCCTTTGAATATAAAATAATTTCCAGAAATTATTTGACAATTTACCTTCATTCTTGTCTTTTAGTAGTGTAGTATTAATTATTCATCTTTAAATATGTGAAGGTGTGAAATGTGTAGTAGACTTAGGTAGTTTCTGTTGCATTTGTGTGGTTTGAATTCTTCATATGATGCTATTGTCATTCTAGCTGAAATCACACTTTATTATTATTACTACTCAGGTTGGAAGGATTAAGCAGAAGCGGGGTTATAAAGATCAATGGCCTTGGAATATAAAGTTGTACACAGATGAGACTGGAAAGAACAAAGGCGATGCAGTGTTGTCTTATGAAGATCCACAAGCTGCACATTCTGCTGGCGGTTTTTTTAACAGTATTTACCCTGCAACTGTTTATATTTCTTGTTCTTTGCTCGTGCAAACGATATTTTACCTGATAATAGCATTCAAACCAACCTTCTTAAGAGTACATCCTCCTATTTTCTTTCGTTTTCTTTTTTGCATGATATGTGGATTGCTTATTGTTTTTTACAGATCATGACTTAAGAGGTTATACAATCAATGTTGCTATGGCGGAGAAAACAGCACCAAAGCATCCGCCTTTTGACCATGGGTAACCTTTCTAACTGTGCCTTCTTCTTGTAGGTCCTAGCATGTATGCTTTCATATGAATGTGCAACGTTCCAATTTTGAACTCCTAGTCTCTGATTAAAGATGTCAATTTATTTTTACTAGTTCTCGTGTATACCTAGGTAAAGCTCATTTCATATGAATGTGCAACGTTCCAATTTTGAACTCCTAATCTCTGATTAAAGATGTCAATTTATTTTTACTAGTTCTCGTGTATACCTAGGTAAAGCTCATTTCGCTTCTATTATGTATTCCACCAAGCTTTCCTTTTTGGCGAAGTGATCATGTTGTTTCTTTTGGTCTTCTAAATTTTTGTACATTTCTACTTTTCCTGTTTTAACTAGAATTTGATCACAAGTTGTAGCAATGCAACCCTGGTGCAAGGTGCTACCATGTGCCCAAACAAGGAGAAATCAAAAAATAAACTTTAATAAGAATCCAACTGAAAACTGACTTTAAAAATAAAAAAAAGAATTCTAACTGAATATGTCATCTTTATAGTATTTTCTGGGTACAACAACAATTCTTAGTTCCAAATTAGTTGGAGTTATATGGATCCTCTAATTGCTATCCACTGAAATATAAATAAATAAATAAGTAAATAAATATGTAGGCTCCATCTCTCTGTTAACATTTCTACTTTTTATGGCAAAATTGCCGAGGAGTTTTTTATTTGTTAGTCAGTTAAACTGATTTTTTTGGTTGGCAATGAGTAATATATTGAGTAATTTATACAGCCGAGGTGGTGGTAGAGGTGGCTATGGTGGAGGCGACAGACGCAGAGATAATTATAGAGACGGAGGCTCTGGCCCAGATAGGCATTACCACAGTGGAAACCGCTCGCGTCCATACTGAGAACTCCAGCTCTGAGCTTTTTATGTACTAAGAAAGACTTGTGATATGAGGGATTTAGTAGATGTATTTCCGTGGGGGGT
Source organism: Croton laevigatus (assembly GCA_949640765.1). Taxonomy (NCBI): domain Eukaryota; kingdom Viridiplantae; phylum Streptophyta; class Magnoliopsida; order Malpighiales; family Euphorbiaceae; genus Croton; species Croton laevigatus. Next base: position 20,579 of record CATIWJ010123942.1, on the reverse strand, counting down.
TCTTAAACTGGAGACTTAGAGGTAGGTGTTCATTGCATTGAGCAATACCCCTTGTTCTCCTTTTTCTGTTTACTCGCTCATGGAGGGGTTTCTATTAAAGGCCGGGATTGATTTTAATTATGTCAATGCTTTTTTAGAGGCTAGTGGATTAACTCCAACTTGCTTGCTGCTAAGGTAGGTTGATATTTTCAGGTGAGTGCAGCTCTTTCAAAATCTATCTCAACTTTATCTTTGTTTGGGATGCAGGATTGTGAATTAAGTACCTTTTCTTCTATGCATTGGCACTTATATTCTTGCATGCGTATCTTTGCTAGGTTATTAGGTGACTAAGCTTTGTACCACACGAAATTGCAGGGCATTTTTTTTTCTCTTCTCCATTAATATTTTTTTCTATCCCGACATTGTTTTTACTACTAGACATGTTGTAGAAAGTGAATCGCATTTTTTGTTTACAAAATCTTCAAGTCAAGGCAAGTCTTGAGAAGTATCTTTCTATTGAAAAGCAACTTTTTATAAAAAAAAATTATGATGGGAGGTTATATTATTTATTTGTGGGTTTTTGGTTAGAATTTAAAGTTCATTTGGGAGTTGAAGTTCTAATTTTTAGTAGTAGGAGTGAATTTGTCATATATGAATCCATGTTTGTGATAATATTTTGCACTTCTACATCTACTACATGGAACAAAATAGACTGAAATGCTTGGTAAGTTTCAGTTCAATTTTTCATTTTCTAGTATATATGCATATGTGGGAGTTACTTCTCAAATATAAAGACAAAATAGACGTACAAATGTGTTGCTCCAAATGTGGGACTCTCATCATCTCTGGATTGGCCAATTGATCTAAGAATCTGTAAACCTTACTGGGTTCCTTCTGGATTCCAATTTGAAACACTAATAACCTTTTTGAAGCAATGAAGTTGTTTTGCTGATTTATGGAGTTGCTGCGTTCTGAGTTTTTGCCTATCCAGATAATGGATTTGCTGATCCTTACTTTGTGATCTCTGAATGCGTTTGCTTGGGTGTTAGGACTTGGCATTCAGCTCAATTTTACATGCTAAAACCATTGCTGGGGGATGCAATTCTTACCTATGTAAATTTGATTTTTGTTGAATACTGAATTTGGTTCGCAGGTTCAAAACCATTTGGGATTTAATCTAAGAAATCGTGATGATTGATGTGTGTTTGCGAGTTATAATTATATTTTTAGAATAAATATTTTATTCATTAAAAAATGAAATAGTTATTTTGAAGCACATTAAGGTGGTGGAAATATGAGGCAACTAATCAACTTCTGATATTTTGGTGGCAATCGAGTCATTCTCGCTTAACGTCAGACCGTTACTCCACTTATTATTATATTCAAAAAATAAAAGAAATTTTGAATTGAATTTTGAATTAATTCATTTGCAAATAAATTTTATTAAGAATTCATTTACAAATGAATAATAAAATCTTAATTCATTCATTTTAAAAAAATAATAATTAAACGTTAACAAGTCATTATCTGATACTTTCTCGAATTAAATAATCAAATTTTTATATTTTAGATGATAGATCACAAGTTTAATATATGACTTGTTATCTTGCAGACGATATCGTTCTTTTTTGGAAGGAAAAAAAATATCATGTGTAAAAAAATCAGCTCCACTTTTTGGATAGATTAAATCCATTGAAGAATTAAGTTTTTCTGCCTATATAATGAATTGGAACAAAATTGCAAGATTATTGTTATGAAAAAAAAAAAAATCATGTGCTACAAGAAACTTCAGGCAAATACAAAAATCAGATACAAAAATGTCCCAAAAATCAATCTTTCACCTAAAATACCATTAACAAGATAAAAGCTTGGAAAAAATAAGACCCATATAAGGAATTTGCATGAGATGTTTGAAGTTGAATAGAAAATCTACAGTTTTCCACTAATGGATCAACAGTTTGTGATTCAATCTAACTAAGAGCATCTTTAATGATAACGTGGATTGCAACTTATGTATTAATTGAAATAAAAAGTGTGCACGACTATGTGGCTAACCGTTTATTTTTAGAGTTTAATTTTTAAATTTAATGTAACATCTTTCATTTTCCATTTTCTTCTCTTTGGTAATAACTTTAACGGAATCATATCTAGCAAACCCTATAGAAATAAAAAGCCCGCTAAATATTATTTATGGATATTAGTATTAAAGATTTTTTTTTAAAATTATTTGCATTTTTCTGATGCCGATCAAAATGGAAGGGATTGGAGATACTCTAAGCCTCTAAAATCACAACCCTTTGATCATGCTGCTGGTAAAAGCTATTAAATGCATACGACATATCATTATTTACTACCTCCGTTTTTATGATATGTTTACATTTCCGTTTTTGGGTGTTTTTTTGAGTTGTTTACATTTCCATTTATAGTAAGTTTTGTAATTGTTTATTATTATTATTATTTTTTTTGTATTGGTAAAAAAGTAAGTTTTTTAAAGGGTGATTAGTAATTGTTTATTATTATTTATGTATTGGTATCGGTGAAAAGAGGGTTTGTATATATTAGTGTAAAACTACGCCGTTTCAAGCTAGAGAAAAAACAAAATGAATCGCGCCGAGCCTAATTCATTACTGCTCCTTCGATTTCACGACAGCACTGCCTCCACTTCTTCCCTCTTGCTGTTTCCGACCAGCGATTGTTGCCTCCGTCTCTGTCTACGACTGGCGTGGCTTGGTATTTGGCCATCTTCATATTTTCCGATCGGTATCGCTTGCGTTCTGGCCTGGGATTGCGTTGGCTTGGAGCTGTTGCAGTGAGGTAGATTTCATATATAACTTAATATCTTCATTATTTTCTTGTGTTTATTTGAATACTATGAATTTAGAGATGAACCAATAACAAGATTTCCGGTTTTTTATTTTCTTTCTGAAGATGAATCCCCTAATTGCGAATTTGATTGATGTTGATGATAACACGGTGATGATTAGTGATCCATAAAAACCTAACCGTTGAAATTTAAGAAATCATATAAGTAATCTTTTATCATCTTGCTAAATTACTGATGCTGATTGATGATGAGATGATGCTAATGTTGTGGCTTGTAATTGAAATAGAAGAAAATATTATAGTGATGATGTAATCTGTAATTTGCAATTTAACTCTATTTATTACGTTTTTATTATTGAACCGTATATATGGATGCTTGCATATGTATAGAAAAAAAAATATATCAAACAGTTTTATAACATTTACAGGTTTTTTGACTCAATTGTAAACTCTTACGATTTTACATTATGAGTCAAGAGGACCTTGTCCGTTTCTACCTTCAATCACGAGCCTGACAACATTGGCTGAAACACAACAAACTTCCCTACTGTAAAGGAGCTCTCAACGTCAATTACCCAACCAAAACGACGGAAATACTCGTAAGAACGACATCGAAGCAGAGTAAAGATGCATTCTTTTTGGAACAGAGCCAATGCCTTGCTAACTTTTGCTGTAACTATTCTCGCGCTAATGTGCACCTTGGCTTCCCTATCTGATAATCTTAATTCTCCTGCTCCATCTGCTCAAATCCAGGTCTGTGGATTATTTGTGTTAGTTTGCATTTTTTGTATTTGGTTTGATTACTTAGATCTGCTGGGATTTGAAACCCTAAATTGTGATTTTTTTTTTTTTTTCGTGATTGCAGATATTGAATATTAATTGGTTTCAAAAACAGCCGCATGGGAATGATGAGGTAAGTTTAGGCTTTTGATTCGTTGGAGATGGGGCCGAATTTCAGTATTTTCTTTTTTAAGAATTCTTAGTTTGAACTGAATTTTTAAATTTGATTTTTAGTTAGTTATTGGAAAACAGTGCTTATAGTTAATAATATGGTTGAATTTCCTGAATATGAATATGAATTCTGAATTATAATATGTTATTTATCCGAGAATTCAAGTTAATATATTATTCTAAAAAAAAAAAAAAAATCAAGTGAATATATGGCTAGTTAATCCTATGTTATTCTATTTTAGAAGTTGCAATGAGCTACTGGTGTGTCAAATCTTCGACCTGATTTTGCATTGTTCTGATTTTGGGTGGGAATGCTTGAATTTTATTTGCTTTATTGAATTTATCCGATTTCAAAGATTGCAAATCGTGCTCAGTCATCTTTTTTTATTTTAAACAATTGAAAGTAAGGATATACTATTCTATTTCTACATTCAAGGATATATTGAGTTTCATTCATCTGTCTCAATGGAAATTTGAATCGAAGGGGAATGATTTCTTGCATTTGGTTACTTGTTTATTTCAATGTTCTTCATCATGACAATCTAAACCTATGTTAAAACATTATTTTTGCACCTAATGTGATAATTTTTGTTCAGTGGCTTCAAATCATTGAAGACATGATCACAAGAAAAAATGTTGATTGAGAAAATTTCCTGTGTGCTGCATTGTTGACATGATTTGGATATAAACTGTTTACTTCATTCTTCCCAATGGTCTCCTCATAATTGTTTTGCTCTATCCGAGTCTTGCCTATTTCAAGAATGCTGTGCAATCACCCGACCTTATATTCCTATGTTTGTATTTCTATGATGTTAATAAATTGCCATTCATTTCATACAGGTCAGCCTCACGATGAATATAACAGCCGATCTGCAGTCGCTCTTTACATGGAACACAAAGCAGGTATCTTCTTTGAAAACTACAGTGGTTTCCTTCATTAGTTCAGTGCATAATAGATCATTTGGGTTTCCCAATATGCCTATCGATTATTTAAAAATGTATATGGTAATTAGCCTGTCATTTGCTGTAGGTTTTTGTATTTGTTGCTGCAGAGTATGAAACTCAAAAGAATGCCTTGAACCAGGTATGTCTAGGGTCAACAATTGAGTGGTTTCTATCTATTTTAGTTTTGGTGGTTCCTTTTACACATTTAACTAATTAGTTTTGTAATATATAATGCTGATAGAATCGATTTGCCTATTCTTTTTTCTTGTCTTATATTTATTAAAAAGCCTACCAAGGCAAGCCAATTTCATACATTTTCACAATGATCAATCTTCTCTGTGGGTTTTTAGTATTGCTTGTGCTTTTCTCCTTTTGGCTTATAAAACGCTTACAAAAAAGTAGCAATTTGCTGCTTTTTTAAAAATAGATTGAGAGCGAAAGGAAAGCCCAAACACAATCATGTAAATAAATGCCTTTTAAATTAAAAAGTGCTTAGAAGGTACTTTTAAGCAAACCCACACTCTAGCAATAGACTAACTAACCTCTTTAAATAATTGTTCAAACGTTGCAATTTAGGTGTCACTTTGGGATGCAATTATACCCGCCAAAGAGAACGCAAATTTCTGGATTCAAACTGCAAACAAGTATCGTTTTATTGACCAGGTATGCTCTTTCTTTCAGTGGGAAGGTCTTTTCCCCCCATGCACATGCCTAGCTCCTATCAACAAATGCCCAAATACCAAACCATTATTTTCAATTTGCAGGGAAGCAATCTCCGCGGCAAAGGTTTCAACTTGACGTTGCACTGGCATGTAATGCCCAAGACTGGGAAGATGTTTGCTGACAAACTAGTTATGTCTGGATACCACTTGCCTGAGGAATACAGATAAGGATAGGGATCATAGGAAAGAATGATATTCATAATAACATTTTCTGTGTTATTAACACGAATTTGAGATGGGATTGTTATTAATTTCTCATGGGTTAGGGGGGGGGGAAAAAACTAGCAACAGAAATACCTGTTGTTTTTTAGAAAGGAAGTCAATATTGTGGAATTTTGTAGATCTTTTTTTAAGGTTCTTGGCCTTCATCAATCTGGTCAACATGATCAAATTTTATACTATTTTTTTTCTTTGTTTCATTTATACATTATTTCTTCTTGTAATTGTTCATCTATAAACAATTTTCAGATACATCTTGAGCATATAACATGGAAAAAATATGGAATGTTAACAGGTATACTGTCTCTCTCTTTTAGGGAGTTCATCGCCTTGTGACTTGATAGAGATTAGGCACTAATTGATTCAATAACAATATTTTTTTAAGACAAGAAATTTTATCATATAAGACTTGTTTGATTTAACTAGTTGTAACAGTTTATAGCAGTTATTGATACTTTCTAACATTAAATAATGAAAATTTCCAGATGATGGATCGCAAGTTTAATATATATGACTTTTATTTGCAGACAGGATCCTTTTTGGAAAGGAAAAATATCATTTGTGAAAAAGCACCTTCACTTTTTGGATAGACTGAAATCCATTGAAGATGTAATTAAGTTTCTACAAGAAGTGTTTATACCAAGATAATGAACTGGAACAAAATTGCAAGATATATTATATATGAAAAAATCATGTGCCACAAGAAACTGAGGCAAATACAAAATCGGATACAAAAATGCCCCAAATATCTATCTTTCACCTGAAATTTAGCAGAAGAAAGTACCCTTTTACCATTAACAAGATCAAAACTTGGAAAAAATATGGCCCGGATAAGGAATTTGCATGAGAAGTTTGAAGTTGAATAGAAAATCTACAGTTTTCCACTGATGGATCAACAGTTGTGATCAAACCTAAACCTCCAAAATCACAACTATCAGCCCTTTGATCATGCTGCTGATAAAAGCTATTAAATGCATAGGATATATTCCCAGGCCAACTGATATTGAAACAAGATCCACCTGGCGAGAGAGCCGTGCAATCTGCAACTGAACATGCATCCATGGCTCTTGCACTTGCATTAGACAAGTCTTTATTATTGTTCACAACACACCATTTAGGCAGAAGATACTCTACATTCTGTGCATTTACTGGGTTCTCCGAACTGCGGCCGAAATCCATACTGTATTTGGCTTGACCATCGAACGTAAACAACCCCCAATGTCTTTCAAAATTTCCTGCCGCTATGCTCCTTTGATCTTCATCCAAAAGGCTAAAAATGTACATCTCTTGCAGTGGATTCTTCGGCCTAAGTGGGGTTCCTACTTTGCTATGAATATGGTCCATTAGACCTTTCATGAAGGTCTCCGCAACAGATGAAGTAGCGTTGATTGCTCCGTCTGTAGGCCAACCAATCTTTGAAACAACAATGTTCATATCAGGAAATCCAGCTTTTGATAAAGCTGTAACCACAGTATCATAACTGAGGTCAAATGTGTTTCTATAAGTTCTGCGACTGTTGCTATGAGAACGAGCTGATTTTTTGAAGAGAGTAAAGTCAACGGATATGTTTTTGTTCTGATGGAAAGTTAGAAATGGGGAAATGGTTATAAAGAAAGGTGACTGATGCTTTTGGAGGAACGTGAGGAGTTCAATCATGGTTTTGTTGAGGTCGCTTCTGAAGTTTGCTTTGGAAGGAAGGGTAGATTCTGAGAAGATAGTGTCATAACTGCATGGAACTACAACCTTCATTTGGTTTACTAAGTTTGCTTTGGTTAAAGCTGTTTGGATATTGTTGGCTGCTCCAATTACAAAGGGATGGAACTGATCATTATAACTTAGGTGAAATGGCTCGTCTCCCACGGCAATGTACCTGTGCTTAGTTTGGTCAGAAGTATATAAACGATGCAAAAAAAAAAAGCAACACTCGCAAGCATATCCTAAGAAAGCTTGAGCAGAAAGAACTAAACTTTATTATAGAACTTCAAGATGAACTGGGCAAATTGATTGCCCAAAAGGACAGAGGCTAAGGCCTAAGACTAAGACATACATCCTAGGAGGGCAGTTACTCCACAAAGATTACAATTTCGCCAAAAAACGAGAGCTTCAAGTTGGCCTACAAAGTGGTAGATGCTCGAATCCTGTTCCATGGTACACCATCTAATCTAATCTCCTGAATTAGGTTCATCACAAGCATGTTGCACTTTATCCTTATAATCCCTTATTAAAATGCTATTGGAGATTTCCATCTCACTGAGAACCATACGAAATAACACAGGGGCCATATTTAGGAAAAACCCCAACACAACATATGATGATTTTTAGTTAAATGGTTTCTTGTTATTACAAAGAAATTCGTACAATGTAATCACCTTTAAGACTTATCAACCATTGGTTTACCGTTCTTCACCTTACCTCCGACACCCAGAGGCAGAACACCGAACTACAATTTTATTTCGATCATCATTGTACTAATCTATATCCATCTTGGGCATTTTGAGCACAATGACAGAATCAAAAGGACTACAATGTATGCCTTGCAAATTTGCTTTAAAGTTACCCATATTCTTACATTCATAAGGCTGAGGAGGGGTGAAAAAACAGAACTTTTGCTTCATTCTAACAGAACTCATTAGAACACATTCAGAGTGATCAATCTCCATAGACACAGACAGAAATTATTCAAACAAATTATAAACTTCCATAGAACTCAATCTAAACATAACACATACCTAAAGGACTTTGAATCTTCAAAGATATTTCTAAATTTCCATCCAAGCCCTAACTTAAAATTATGAAAAGAGATTAAAAATTTTAAAATAATGAAAACTTTGGGATTCAATTAAATGCTCTAAAAGCAAATAAACGAGTATGAGATAGTGATTAAGAAGAACATACTCAATTTTAACTCCACTGCTGCTACTAGAAGACAAGTATCGGGTAACATTATCATGGACCCAACTCTGTGCAGCTTTTTTGGAAGCGTTGAAGCTTTTTAGCATGGAATTAGGAATGCCAATGGTGACACTGATATGAGACCCAGAAAGAGCTTGAAGAACAGGTGGGTCAGCATCAAAGAGCTTAACTTTAGAGATATTGTTGGATTTCAAGAGCTCCACCACCTTATGCGGCGGAAGTGGGTGTGAAGCTGTGGTTCCCCAGTTGACACCTACAACAGCGGCGGCCGTATTGGTGGTCAAGGAGGTTATGACGGTGGCCAAGAAGAGGAAAAGATGGAAACTTGGAGACATTTTTGGAGTCTAGGAAATAAGTATGGAAGACATAACTAGAAAGAAAGGCAGAAGCAGAAAGAGAAATGGGAAGCAACGAAGGAAGCTGATGGTAAGCCAACTGTGAAGCATAAATTGCAGTGATAGTGGGAGTGAGAATTTCTGTTTTTATTTAATTTGTGGACCAATTATTTTTAAATTTTACTTATTTTCATTTCTAAACTAACAGTAGTATTTATTGTTATTAAAACTATTAGATGAAATTAAGAATTAGTAATAAAAATATTTATATAGTTTGATAAATAGCTGTAGCTTTTTTTTTTTAGATATTCATACATGCACATATAAAATTCACATACTCAATAAGTGGGGGTATATATTTGCAAGCATATAGGGTGTCGAACTAGGATGGTTCAGCCTCAACACCAATACATTCTCCATCTCTTCTACCCATCACCCCAATAAATTATTGTATTGGTTAACTGAATTATGTATAGAAATATAAAAATGTACTTGAATATTATTAGAATAAATTGAAGTCAAAAAAATATTATTTAAATAACTTAAGTAATCATTTAAAATAAATTCAATTTAAAATTTAAATATTGTTTAGTAATAAATAATTTAAATTTATATGATTAATAAATTTATTTTAAATTAATTTTATTTAAAATAGATTAAAAAATAAGTTATACATTAGAAACTAAGAATTTTATGAAAAATAAAACTATTTAAAAGACCTAATTTATTGAAAAATAAATAGAACAAAAAGTACAAATAGTATATTAAACTTAAAAAATCAAATAACAATTCTTCAAAATTTAATACTAACTTATAAATAAAGACTTTACTAAATTAATCATTTTTATTATTTTAAGACCTAATAATTATGTTATTATGATTTGTTAATTACAAGTTCAAATTTTCTTATGTGTTATTGTAATTTGTTAATTACGAGTTGAAAAGACTTATCTCCAAGTTCTCTTTGCAAACTCGAGGGTTCCATTCTTTCACATAAGAGGTTTATGAATAGAAATAGAAATGATAACCCAAAGTTGTACAATGTAATGTATATTAATTGGAGGTGGTTGAAAAAAAATAGAAAAGGGAAAAAAAACTTAAAGTACTAATTTAGGATAAAAATACCCTTAAACAGTAAAAAAATTATAACAATTTCAGAAAAATAATTAAGGCCTAAATTGTCTCTCTATTTAATATTATGTTTGGCAACAATAGTTGAAATAGTATTTAGTGGTTGAAGTGTATCAAAATACTAAATACTAATTATTCAGTGACTTGACTTTTCATGTAGTGATTAATGGTTGAAATAATGATTGAAATAGTGAATTTTTTAACGCTTTTGTATTTTACCGTTACTTAAATTTTTATTCCATAAATATTCTTATGGGAATTCCTTATTTTATTTTATTATTTTTTTTTTCAACGTGTTATACTCTTTTTTTTTTAGCAAACATGTTATATTTTTTTTATTTTAGCTATCATATCAATCTAAATATTTAACAGTTTCTTTTTTTTTTTAAGAGAAAATATTTAAGAATTCTTAAAAAAAATATATATATATATATATATATATTTTTTTTTTTTTAACTTTGAGATACATTATATATTTTTGAAATTTTCTTTTCTAGGGAATATTTTTATAAATATGTTAAAGTATATGAAATTTTTACAATTAATAAATGAGAATTTATTTAATTTATTTAATTTATTAAAATTTTTAAAAAAGAATAATTTATTTTATGCTAAGGTAGTATAAAAAAAATTTATTAAACACTTATTACAATAATATATTGCTTTTTTTTTATCATTTAACTTTTAACAACTATTTCAATTGCTGTTGTTATCGAACACTTTTACTTTAAACAACTATATAAATAACTAATAGTCAATTGCTGGTATAAAACAACTAACAGCTAATAAAACAGTTAACAACTCAATCAACAGCTTAAACCACTATTTTTGCCAAACAGAGTCTAAATCATGATGTTGGATCCAAAAGGGAAAAAAGCCATTATTACTAGCAAATCAATTTCTCAAGTTTACTATAATTTTTTTGCAACATATCCAAAATATACTATTTACCATTTTAGATTCATCTGGTTTGTTTAAATTTCAATGTCTATTCCAATTTATGTGTTCCATATAAATACTTTAATTTATTTTATTATATGGCATTTCAGCATTTACTCTTAGAAAATCATAATTTTAATCTTCTAATCCTTGTGTAAAAATAAAACCAAACACTTAAATTGGAACGGAGGAAGAAAAAAGAAAGTAACTCTTTTTTACAGAGGAGCACTATTTATTTAATTTTAAGAAGTGACTTATTCTAAATTTCTAACTACATGCATTCACATAAATACATAAAACTGCTGCAAGAGCTCCTCATCGCAAACACCTCCTCCTCCTTACTAATTATCACCTGTACATACCTCCATGAAAATGGGATTACCTACCAGAAGCTTTTCATTCAAGAAATGAACCCTTTGCTTTTCAAACTCTCAACCCCATCCTTAATAATTTGCTCCATTGGAATAAATTCTAAACCCATGTCCTTCAACTTCTTAGCTCCATCTTTTGCCCTTAACAACCCTGGTTGGGTGTCCCTTGGTAACCTGCAAGAAGACACATAATTTGGAATTATACCATGCGGTCAACTCGAGATTCATCATGAAGCAGATGTGACAAAATTCTAATCTATCTCCACACTTTGCTAGCGAGAAATTCTTGGTTGGACTTTTTTCTGTTATTTCATTTGTAAACTAATCAAATAAGAACATGATGTATTAATTCCAAGCTCAAATGTACGAATGCTCTCCATGGCAATACATGTGAGACCAAATAATTTAAGACATCTTTCCATTAGATTTAACGAAAAAAAGTCTAGAAAATTGATCCTAATATTATTTCTAAATGAACTCTTTGGAATGAATAAGACTTCATTTGCAAATCCAGATTTTTTGAACATAAAAATGTCAATTTTCAAATGAAATCCCATAAAATTCATCCATTCCAGTGAGACACAAAATAGCTTGGTTGAGTTGAGTGTATGGTTGATTTGGCTATGTAATGTAGGGATCTATTTTGGAAGAACGTAGAATAAAGTTTATGAAGGTTCAGAAACCTTAACTCCCGGATTAGATGTAATAGAAGAAGCAGAAAAGGTTTGTTGGGCTTGTTACCTGGGCAGATTATATTCAGGATATAGCTCAGCAACCTTGGCAGCGAAATCACCATAATGAGAAATGGCTTCAACACACAAGTGCCTGCCAGATGCTGCTGGGTTTTCATACACCATGATATGTGCCCGGGCTACATCTCTAAAATCGACAGATCCCATAAAGAAGTTCTCGTATGTCTCCGTGCAACCTGCAGCCAAGAATTGATGCCATTGTTTGAGATTCCCAAATTTAAACACGAATTATCAATTTAATAAAAATTCAGGTTTTAATATCAAAGGAACATATAAATCTGGTCTTAATGTTCTTTCAGAACTTGTATAATATACAACAACAAAAAAATCATGATTGTATATAAGTTTATACAGACGCATATATCAAGAAATGAAGCGGTAAAAACTCCAGAAAAAGCAGCATACATCCTTGCATTGCTGTGTGAAGTACAGAATGAATACTACCAAATAAAGACTTAAGAAAGGAAGAAACCAGATAGATAGAAAACCCAATAACTCGGTGCAAGAGCAGAGAAGTTTTAGAGCGTTTTATATAAACTTAACATATACCTTTATTTCCCAACATTTAACAACTATTTGGAAGTATGCAATTCAATGTCATCAAGTAAAAATGCAAAAGAAGAATAAAAATTCATTTTTTTTTTTAATTTCATTGCCTTACAACCCATCGTATTTTACAGAAATACTCAAACATAGCATTAATGTGAATGTGGGAGATTAAGAACAAGTTAGTAAAGAGTATCAATCATACCTTGGAGAAGGCGCAAAAGCATCAACATGCTAGCATTCAGAGTTGGGGGGATAACAGGACCCATCACTGTACCAGGGTTCACCGCCACCACATCCAAACCCTTCTCCTTGGCAAACTCCCATGCAGCTTTCTCAGCCAAGGTTTTCGAAAGTGGATACCATATCTGTAACACATCAATACTTCATCTTAACAGTTTACTTATGCATATATTAACCCAAAAAGAAAGAACAGTGAAACTCAATTATATTGTGTTTGTGACATTTATTTCATCCTCCAGAAAAAAGATCACCTTTTGACAATAAAAATTCTCTTTCACAACAGAAAAACTAAATCCAAATGCCAAAAACAACACCCATGTAACAAATAGTATGAATAAATTTCAGCAGGAAAACAAGTTAGCAATTATGATAATTTAATCGTTATCACAGAAAAGGCTATGGTTTGCAGGCTAAAAGCTATTTTTTGTGATCAGGGTAATGTAGTGTTTAAGTTAAAGCAACATTTTACCAAAGGTTAACTATCTAAGCTTTAGTTAAATGCCATTAAAATAGCTAATTTTGCTGAAAATGCCTCAATACTTAGCAAGGGAATTATAAAAACCAACAAAAATTTAATGATTTTAGTGGAAAAGGTAAGTGTAAAGCTACTAACTCCATTTTGCTTGCAGTATTCAATATCAGCCCAGCAATTCTCATCCTTGATAACATCAGCTGGCCATTGAGGGCTAGGAGTTATAGCAGAAATGGATGATGTGATGACCACGCGCTGAACCTCTTTCTCCTTAGCTGCAGTCAGCACATTTAGGGTGCCTTTGATAGCTGGATCCAAAAGTTGTTTCTGCTCACAAAAAATGCAAAACCACAAAAATTTAGCCCAAAACAAACCTACCAAAATCAACAGAGTTATGGTGAAAAAAGGGCAGCCCGATGTACGAAATCATCCCGCATTGACGCAGGGTACGGGGAAGAGCCGCACATCCGAAAGTGTAAATGTAGGCAACCTTACCTTGCGTTTACTGCAAGCTGAAATACTAATTTTTATACAATTAAATAGACAAGAAATTCTGACAAAACATTATATAAAAACTAATAATTTAGACAATTTGGCACTGAAATGGCAAACTTTTTCATTGATAAATGTAGAAAATATTAAAAATTCAAATTGCAATTAATTTTTTTCTAATTACAAAGTACAGGGACAAACCTTAAACTTTATTATTTTAAATTAAACTCAGATTGCAATTTTTATATTAAAATTTTATATGAAAATAATACCTTTTAATTTTAATACTATTTAAATGGAAAAAATTACAATTAAAAGTCTGAAATATTAATTTTTATAAAATCCTGGGGAAAAAAATGTAAAATCAATACTTCAAACACTGTATGGCACTTGATTGCAAACATTTTATACTAAATTACTAAAATATAAGAAAAAAATTAAAATAAAAAGAGAGAGAGAGAAAGAAAACTCACTTGTGGATCTTTAACTTCATCAACGATGCAGGGAGAGGCGAGATGGAAAACGCCGGCACAGCCGTCGATGGCGGCAACAATCGATGCATAATCGAGCAAGTCGATTTGGAAAAGACGAAGTCGGGAGTCTGCTCCTTCCATGGCTTGAAGATGCTTCGTTTCTTTCTCATCACCTTCGCAAGAAAAATAGTAAAAAAACCACAAACGATAAGCTTGGATCAAAACATAGAAGCAAAATCGCAAGAAATGAAGAGAAAAAAGAAGAAATTGGCATCAACTGAGATCTTTCACGGTGGCGTGAACGGTGTAGCCGCGTTCTAGAAGAAAACGAACCACCCAAGAGCCTATGCATCCGCTTCCGCCGGTGACGCAAACCACTTGGCCTTGCTTCGACATTTTTTCTGGTTGTCTGTTTTCCGCTGAGATTCTTCTACTTGAGTGAGTGAGCAGACCGAAGTGTGTGACTACAATAAAAATGAAGCTTCAGTGTAAGGACAGTTATGAATTTCTTGGATTTATTAATTTTTTAAAAAATAATTTGTAAAATATGCACTATTATTAATTCTCTAAAATACAAAATTATTTCTTTTTAAATAAAAAATTATTTTTTTAAGTCTTTTATTTGCAAGTTTTTTCTTAAGTATTTTTTTTAAAGTTTTTTCTTAAATATTTTTTTACCTAAATATTTTAATCTAAATAGAGGGAAAGTTAAGGTTGGAACCGGAATTTTTTAATTAAAAAATCGCTCTTTTAGTTTAAATATTTTTATTAATTAAGATTTTATTTGTACATAAATAATATTTTTAATTATGTCAATTTTTTCCGTATATATTCTGTCAAATTTCTGATTTTTTTTATATTTATAAGATATTTCATAAAAAAATTAATAGTTGAACTTATCAAAATGTAATGATGTTACAATAATTAATAGGGATATTTATAAAAATCTCTCTGAGTTTTACCTTATTTCATATTTTTCTCACTGTCTCTTTTTTAGCAGATAAAAATGTTCTCGCATTTCAATGCTATTTAACAAAAATACTATTTTATCTATTTTTTCTGTTAAAATAATAATAAAAAAATTAAAATATAAATTTATGAACCTTTTAAAAAAATTTAAAAAATTAAGGGGCTGTTTTAAAATATTGTCTTCTTAACCTTGTTTATTCTTCAATTTTCTAATCAAATTTCAGACCATCACCATTTTTTGCCGGATTTAGTGCCAGTTAAAAAAGCCCATCTGGTGCTGTGGAAATGAGTTCTTTTGATCAATGGAGATCTTCTTTTGAAGCCACTAAAGGGAGCAACAAACTTATAATAATTATTATTCAATTAGCAATTTCAATGCCTTTAATTGTTAGCCGTGCAGCTTTTTAATAGGGATTTTTTTTTTTTTTTCGGTGTTGAAGCTAGTTGTACAATTCACAGCAACGTGGTGCAGACCTTACCGACTCATCGATCTAGCCATTAAAGAGTTTGTTGCTAAATATAAAGATGTTGATTTCATTAAAATAAATGTGGACATGCTATTTGTAAGTAAATTTCATCTTCTATATGTTTTCTTCTTCTTCAACCTTGTTTTCAATTTTCCGATCAAATTTTTAGATCATCATTGAATAAATCACCATTTCTTTCGAGTTTAGTGCCAGTTGAATAGTCTGAAAATTTGATTGGGAAATTAAAGAAGAAACAAAGTTGAAGAAGACAAAGTTTCAAAATAGCCCCTTAATTCTTCAGTTTTTTAAAAAAGTTCGTTAAATTATATTTTGATCATTCAACTATTATTTTAACAGGAAAAATAGATAAAAGAGTATTTTTGTCAAATAGAATTGAAATGTAAGAACATTTTTATTTGCTAATAAAAAGACATAGAGAAAAATGTAAAATAAAGTAAAATCTATAGAAATTTTTGTAAATATCCCTAATTAATATTTTGTAAAAATTCAATGATAATATTTGCAAGTCTCCCTACTTTGGTAGACCCACTTGTCATTTTTGGTAAGGTGTCATCGGGCGAAAGAAATCTTCACACTAAAGGTACTCGTGGGCCACTCTTTGGTACTAGGCATGTAATGTCTCAAACTACTGATAATTTACGTTGCACCGCTTAACTACTACTATAAATAACAAATAATCGTCATTAGTCAAACTAACAAAAAAAAATCTCAATGTTCAATATTATTAGTCAAAATTAAGCGACTAACTCTTAATTTTTTTTTATTCAAAAAAATCTTAATTTTCCCTTAATTTAAAGTGCACAATCTCTTAATTCATAGTAATTTAATTTTAGAAATATTAAAAAATCATACTTACATATTTGTAAAATACCCACAAAATCAATCATAATTAAAAATCCATAAGATAGTTATTCCACGTCGCATGTCTGTGCACACACACTTGTTAACCATGCATACGAACGATGACGTGGATTATTTTATTTCAATATTGATTATCAAATATCTACTTCCTCTCTCCTGCTTTCTTCAAGCTATTTGGTAAAAAAACCGTAAACACGAGAAGCAAAAAAATGGCTTCTGCACCAAAAAAAATCCTTTCTTTTCTGATTTTCATTTCCCTAATCTTCTCATTTTCAATTTCTCTTGCATCTTCTGCTTCCGGGAAAGTTTCATTAGGATTATACTACGAATCTCTATGCCCTTACAGTGCCAATTTCATAGTCAATGATCTGGTTGAGCTTTTCGAAGATGATGAGCTTTTTTCCATCGTCGATCTCCATCTTTCTCCTTGGGGTAATGCTAGACTTAGAGGCAATGATACCTTCGTTTGTCAGGTCTATTTCTAAATTCATGTTTTTTTTTTTGTTTTCAATTTTTTTTGGGTTATTTCAAATGGAATTTTGATATAAATTTGTAATTTTTTTTTTAATGATTTTGGATTATTTCAGCATGGTCCATCTGAATGCTTGTTGAATACAGTTGAAGCTTGTGCTATTCACGTTTGGCCAAAGCTGGTGAGTCCTTTCCCCCTTTCATATTTGGGAATCATATTGCTTGTTTTATGATTTTGTTAAAAAAATAAAAATTGCAGAAAGCATGAACTGGTTATAGATTAGTATGATTATATGCTGGAAGTTATTGTATTTGTTAAAATCACTGAAGAAATGGATTACATTTTGGAGTATTTTGCTTAGACAAGTTAAAACCCAGGGCTTATTTTGTTTGTCTATGGAGTTGGAATAAAATAGAAACTGGTGTGTCCTCTTCCAAGATTACCATTTAAAATTTTCAGGGGATCAAATGTATGTAATTTACACCTGCGGTATGGAATTGTGCTCATAGAGTAAACTGTAGTCCAAACTTTTTATCTATATCCAAGTTGTTCATATAAAAGTTTTTAGATTCTTGAAACAAACCATAAAATGGATTCTGTTTTGCTATTGGATTCTGTTTTATTTCTTGAAAGAATTGAATGTTGCCTGTAGGCTGTCATGTCTTTTGCTTGTTCTGGATCAAGTTTTAAATTTTGCTTAACTTTTTACTATGGTACGAACTTGTTTCCCTTTGTATCCTAACCAGCATCTATTTTATACAGGAGGAGCATTTCCCTTTCATCTATTGTATTGAGTCTCTAGTGCGTGAGCGCAAGTACCCTGAATGGGAATCATGTTTTGATACATTGGGATTAGACCCAAAACCTATAGTTGATTGCTACAGCAGCGGATATGGCAAAGAGGTTGGTTAACTTGAAGTGTCCTTTACTTTTGCAATAGACCAGTTCGTTTTCTGTTATTATATTTTCTGTGTGTGAAAGTATTCACTGCTATTATACTGACTGATCAAAATATGTCTCCTTTTTTTTTTCGAGGAAAGTTATCAAAGCACTAGTCAGTTTTTTACCTTTTTGGCTAACTTTTTATATGCGTGGACATTACGCATTCTAGTTGAAGTGGGTTTTTTGTAGACCAAAATACTTCCTGACACAATTAGGATCTTACTGTTGTGATTTTTCTATTTAAGGTTGATGAATTGTTGCATTAGGTACTGTGCTAAGGCAATTAAATTGAGGATCACTGGCTGTAACTACATGTCAGTTCTTGGGAACTTCATAGGAAAGACCTTTTATCTAACCAATTGTGCCAAGTGAAATAGGAACTTCGTTTTCCCCTTATTAGGAGTTATAATTACTATTATTGTCCTCAACTTTGCATGTTGGCCTAAAACCTTCAAAATTTAGAATGCTAAGGCTAAGGGGAATTTTAATAATTATAATGGTAAGGTATGTTTAAAGAATGTGATGTGTTCAATTAATGAATTAGTCATCAGAAATCGTTTGGAACTTGTCTCTGTTATTATCAGGAGTTCTTTTTTAAGTATTTTCATTGAATGCATGGGGAGGGATGTAGAAGGTAGGACTTGTGACTATGTCACCTTATTTTATTTTATTTTTTCTTGTTCAAGTTACTCTTTCATATTGAAGGTATATTAGGAGAGAATAATTAGAGGTTAAATTTTCATTTAAAACCTAATAACAAATGATACTTGATGATTTGTGTTGTCCAAATTTTAATGACATTTTGGTGCACAAGCATGTTGATTTTTGAGACTAGGTTTCTATATTGATGATAATAGTGTGTAGTATACATGACTAATATGATGCATTAAGCCATTACAAGTTGTTAATTCAATTATAGATCAGTTAGAGTTATAGAAATAGCCAAATAGGCAAAATAGTATTTTATATATATATATACACACACACACATATATATAATGTATGGAAAGGTAGATTGAAGAACCACTGAGATAGAAAGGATAGAAGTCATATGGGTTACCCGAACTCTGGTATAAATATCAGAAATGGATACATATCCAAGTTTCGGGCAATTTTCTAAATTAGAATTGTTGTAATCTTGTCCCGGTGTCAGGTATCCAACACAGGTACTTGAGAGAGAACAAATAGTCAGGGTAACATAGGAAGAAGTCATTGGACGCACATGTTTTCCAAGAGTTGTGACCACTGCATGGTGTATGGATGATCTACATAACAGTAGATATAAGACAGCCAGCAACATCTTGTGAGTCACTGTTTGAGCATATTTTTGCACATAAAGTGCCTAGAAAAATCCATAAAAATTACAAAAATGCTACAAGAGAAACAAAGTTTTATACTTCACGGATGCTCAATAGTCAATGCTACCCACAACTTTCGTTGTATTGTAGCCGTGTTTATTGAATAAACTGTTTATGGTCCCAAATTGGATTTGAATTGCAGGTGTGTCTAATGTAAAATCATTAATTGGATCAATGGGAACTATTCTTTCATTGGTTTTCCTTCCTTTACCTTTATTGAACAATCTTAAATTACAAAATGTGAACTGAAATTTGAGAATGACGCTTGCTTTTCATTCAATGATCAAAGTTATATACACTTGAGCAGTAGCTGACTTGCTACTCCACCGATAATTGCAAAAATCACAGTGGAACAGTGATTTGTAACAATAGACTACCCAAGGTAAAATAATATGTAAGAAATTAAACTGATGTTCCATTGCTGCTGCTGTTTTTGCCTTGGCTTGAGACTTCCTTTTCTTGTCAACAAGTGTTAACACGGTGGTAAACTTGCTTTAGCCACACTGCTGAGAAAAACGATATTGGACATTTCAATGCTCCTTTTATAATTTTTTAAACCTTACAGTTGTATTTAAAGCATTTATTTATATATTTATTTATAACATCTTACTATTTTTTGTAACGATGGAAAAATCTCAAGGGAAACGTATCGCCCATGAAGGCCAATCAGAACGTATGAAAAATCCTGCCCTTATTACATAAATACATGTTACTAAATCTTGAAAGAAGTTTCTTGAATCAAGTGGCCAGGGAAATTTTTTCAATTAGTAGAAATCCATGAACCAAACCTTTTCTGAAAATTAGTGCTATGCTGATCATTTCATTTATTTTTTTATAATACTCTACTCATTGCTAGAATGCCATACTCTTTGTTGGGTTTGCAACCTTAAAATATAACTTACAGTTGTGATTGTTTTTCTTTTGAGTTAGAAATTTCGCTAGTTATTTATACTGATTAGTGTTATGATATGACCTTCATGCAGCTTGAATTACAATATGCAGCTGAAACAGATGCTCTTAAGCCACCTCACCAATATGTACCTTGGGTAGTGGTGAATGGACAGCCAATTTATGAGGTTTGTTCCTTAGTAAAGGCATTATGTTTATCATTTTTATGGCGTTGACCAAAAAATATCTTCATGAAACAATGTATATTATCTAAAACCAGCAGTTCTTTACAAGT